>CM050163.1:393253322-393356167 GCA_027410445.1 Discoglossus pictus
TTAAAAGGTGCTTGACCTCTTAACATCCACTTTGTAATCTGTTGAATGAAATAACTTGAAAATATATTTTTTAAGCTTGTAACATTAGAAACATTAACATAGTGACTTAACATTTTAACATAATTTTTACTAACAATGCAAGGCAAGTATTTAGTAATACAGTGTTATAATAAGATAATGAGGTATATATAGTAATACAGTTTTACAATAAGATACTGAGGTGTATATATAGTACTACAGTGTTATAATAAGACAATGAGGTATATATAGTAATACAGTGTTATAATAAGACAATGAGGTATATATTAATCACATATATAATTGTGAGCATGCGGGCCGTTATTATATATTTAATTACCATACACCAAACAGCATTAGCTCACTTACAATGTAATTTTTTGATGGGCAATATTCTGTATTACTATATATACCTCAGTATCTTATTATAAAACTGTATTACTATATATAACTCATTGTCTTATTATAAAACTGTATTACTATATATACCTCATTGTCTTATTGTAAAACTTTATTACTATATATACCTCGTTGTCTTATTATAACACTGTATTACTATATATACCTCATTGTCTTATTCAAAAACTGAATGACTATATATAATACAGTTTTATAATAAGACAATGAGGTATATATATAATACAGTTTTATAATAAGACTAGCGACTTGCCCGTCAGAAAATGACGGCAAGATCAAGTTTTTTTCCCAAACATTTCTCTCTCCCATGTCTCTTTCCCTCCCCCCTCCTGTCTCTCTTTGCCCTCTCTCTCCCTCCCTTGTCTCTCTTTCCCCCCTCTCTCCCTCCCCTGTCTCTCTTTGCCCCCTCTCTCCCTCCCCTGTCTCTCTTTTCCTCTCTCCTTCCCCCGTCTCTCTTTGCCTCCTCTCGACCTCCCCATCTCTCTTTCCCCACTCTCTCCCTCCCCTGTCTCTCTTTGCCCCCTCTATATCTCCCCTGTCTCTCTTTGCCCCCTCTATCCATCCCCGTCTGTCTTTGCCCCCTCTATCCCTCCCCTGTCACTCTTTGCCCCCTCTATCCCTCCCCTGTCACTCTTTGCCCCCTCTATCCCTCCACTGTCACTCTTTGCCCCCCTCTATCCCTCCCCTGTCTCTCTTTGCCTACTCTATCCCTCCCCTGTCTCTCTTTGCCCCCTCTATCCCTCCCCTGTCTCTCTTTGCCCCCTCTATCACTCCCCTGTCTCATTCCCTCCTCTCTCCCTCCCCTGTCTCTCATTCCCCTCATCTCCCTCCCCTTTGTCTCTTCCCCCTCTACCTCCCCTGTGTCTCTGACCCCTCTGTATCTCTTTGCCCCCTTCTTCCTTTACCAGTGAATCTATGCCCCCTCCCCCCGTGTCTCTATGCCCCCTTCCCAGCCCCGTGTCTCACCCACCTCTCCTGGCTCCCTTCCCCCATCCTGTCCCTCCCTTCCACCATCCTGTCTCCCTCCTGCTGTGGGCGGCTGGGGAGCATCAGTGCGGCAGGGGGAGCCGTGCAGGCTCCTGGGGTGCTGTGGGCCGCTGGGAAGCATCGGTGCGGCAGTGGGAGCCGTGCAGGCTCCCGGGGTGCGGCAGGGGGCCTCGCTTTGCCTTCCCTCCCCTGTGTCTCTTTGCCCCCTCTATCACTCCCCTGTCTCATTCCCTCCTCTCTCCCTCCCCTGTCTCTCATTCCCCTAATCTCCCTCCCCTGTGTCTCTTCCCCCTCTACCTCTCCTGTGTCTCTCCCCCCTCTGTCTCTCTTTGCCCCCATCTTCCTCCACCAGTGAATCTATGCTCCCTTCCCCCCTGTGTCTCTATGCCCCTTTCCCCACCCATGTGTCTCACTCCCCTCTCCTGGCTCCCTTCCCCCATCCTGTCCCTCCCTTCCCCCATCCTGTCTCCCTCCTGCTGTGGGCCGCTGGGGAGCATCGGTGCGGCAGGGGGAGCCGTGCAGGTTCCCGGGGTGCGGTGAGCCGCGGCCCTTGGGCCGCAGGCTCGCTGCGGCCCTCGTTACACCCCTCTCTCCCCCCCCTCTCCTGGCTCCCTTCCCCCATCCTGTCCCTCCCTTCCCCCATCCTGTCTCCCTCCTGCTGTGGGCCGCTGGGGAGCATCAGTGCGGCAGGGGGAGCCGTGCAGGCTCCAGGGGTGCGGTGAGCCGCGGCCCTCGATTTGCGAGGGCCACGGGCTCACTACGCGAGCCGCGGCCCTCGCTTTGCCTTCCCTCCCCTGTCTCTCTTTGCCCCCTCTATCACTCCCCTGTCTCATTCCCTCCTCTCTCCCTCGCTTGTCTCTCATTCCCCTAATCTCCCTCCCCTGTGTCTCTTCCCCCTCTACCTCCCCTGTGTCTCTCCCCCCTCTGTATCTCTTTGCCCCCTTCTTCCTCCACCAGTGAATCTATGCCCCCTTCCCGCCCTGTGTCTCTATGCCCCCTTCCCCACCCATGTGTCTCACTCCCCTCTCCTGGCTCCCTTCCCCCATCCTGTCCCTCCCTTCCCCCATCCTGTCTCCCTCCGGCTGTGGGCCGCTGGGGAGCATCAGTGCGGCAGGGGAACCGTGCAGGCTCCCAGGGTGCTGTGGGCCGCTGGGGAGCATCAGTGCGGCAGGGGGAGCCATGCAGGCTCCCGGGGTGCAGGCTCCCGGGGTGCTGTGCGAGCCCGCATGCGTGAGCAACGGCCCGTACGCTCACAACTAGATTTGTGATACTGAGGAATATATAGTAATACAGTGTTATAATAAGATGTGGAATGTGATGCACAATTACCGTATATACTCGAGTATAAGCCGACCCGATTATAAGCCGAGGAACCTATTTTACCACAAATTACTGGGTGAAATGAGTGACTCGAGTATAAGCCGAGGTTGGGAAATGTGGTGCCCCCTGTGTCTCTCTTGTGCCCTCTGTGTCCCCCCTCTCTCTCCCGTGTCTCTTCTCCCCTCTCCCTTCCCTGTGTCTCTTCCCCCCTCCCTTATCACCCTCCTCAACCCCACTCCTCATCCTCAACCTCCCTCCTCTTCCTCAACCTCCCTCCTCAACCCCCTCATCCTCAAACCCCCCTTCCTTGACCCCCTCCTCAACCTCAACCGCCCTCCATAACCTCAACCCCCCTCTATAACCTCAACCCCCTTCCATAACCTCAACCTCCCTCCTCATCCTCAACCTCCCTTCTCATCCTCAACCTCCCTCCTCATCCTCAACCCCCTCCTCAACCTCCCACCTCAACCCCGCTCAACCTCCCTCCTCAACCCACCATCCTCATCCTCAACCCCCCCTCCTCACCCCCTCAACCTCAACCTCCAATCCTCAACCTCCAATCCTCAACCCCCAATCCTCAACCCCCCTCCTCAACTCCCCATCCTCAACTCCCCCATCCTCAACCCCCTCAGCCTTACTCCTCAACCCCCCATCAACCCCCCATCCTCATCCTCAACCCCTCATCTTCATCCTCAACCCCCAATTCTCATCCTCAACCCCCCATCCTGAACCCCCTCCTCAACCCCCCCATCCTCAACCCCCTCCTTACCCACTCAACCTCAACCCCCCTCCTCAACCTCAACCCCCTCCTCATGGCAGGGAATGTGTGTGGTACGCGGCAGTGGATGATGTAGCGTCCTTGGTAAAAGTGTATCTTGTAGCTCGTACAGGTTTTTTGAAGAGGTGTATGTGCTTGGTGGTGTATTTTCGGGTGTCTAAACTCGGAAATCTGAGTTAAATTGAGGTGCAACTTCACTTGCATAGGTCCTGGGTGCCCCCCCCCTTGCTGGGGGTAATCTTTTTATGTATTTTTTGGGTGTATTTATTGTGTTTTTAATGTTTTCAGGTGAACGCGGTTCGGCCGTTAAGGTCGTATTTTTGCGAGTTCGGAATGTTTTTTTCTTTCTTGTGGCTCGTATTTTTTTATGCTAAGGCCGTAAATTTTTCGTTCTATATTCTGCGGTTCGTATTTTTTGTGTAAGTCCGTATATAGTAATTGCGTGTTAGATGTATTTTGGTAAAGTGCCGCTTGTGTGGGTGTTTGTAACCCCATGTGAGTCGCTGTAGGGCTTCTACCTCTGAAAATGTGGCCCCTCACTTTGCGAGGGTCCACATTTGCGGCCTGCAATGAGCCTGCGAACAACACAACAATTTGTCAGGAAATAGATCTAGTTTTATCTGACCAAACTGAAAGGGCTTCAAGACAAACCAATCACAAGTTCTTTAACAAAGCCAACAAGTCAGACTCCCTTCTAACTAAGAAATTAGGATCAATTTTTTTCCCATCCACAATTCCCTGAAGGGTTTAATGAAGATTCTATATTCTGGTGGAGATCTAAAGGCCTAGATAAATTTGGATCTTGGTTTATCGATGACCTAATACTTACATATGAACAATTACGAGACAATTAAAGTCTTCCCCTATGAGAACAGTTTAACTACTGTTGCTTGAAAGGCAAATTGGTTAGCATGTATCTGCAAAGAGACTTCCCTAACCCGAGGCATCCTAGGCTCATTATACAACACTTTTAATTCATCTTCAGAAACTCACAAAGATAAATACATAACTGAATGGGAGACTGATTTAGCTCAACAGTGGGAACAGGATAAATGGAAAGAATCCTGGACTAATTTAACACAAGGGTCTCTCAATAACAGTATTTTAGTGACCTATATTAAAGTTCTACACAAAGTTTATATCACCCCAGAGAGACTTTCTAAATGGAAGTCTTCGGAGAACATTAATTATTTTCGGGGTTGCTCTGTAGTAGGTTATTTTATATATACAGTATATACATTTTGCTTGCCTTGGCAACATAATTCTATACTCTGTGTTCTCTAATACTGACCCAGTTTAGTTTTGGGTATCCATATACACAGCTCAACATAGTGTTAAAGCATGGTTTTTGGAAACAGATTTCCAACTGTCATTGTTATTATTATATCTGTGTAACCTGGGATGTAAAAATGGGTTATACAAAATGCTATTATAATGTACTAGGTTTTTCAGGAATTTCATGGTGGTCCACCACACTCCCCCTCCCCCCCAAAAAAGCGGCCCATGTCTGGTCAAAGCATAAGGTCATGTGCCAGACACTTTGTCCCAACCTCAGCTAGTTTTAAAGACTGAAAAGCTTGGTTAGACAGATAACATCGGCAGACTCTTAGGCCCTAGTGACATGATGGGGGATGATAGGAGGGGCACAAGCCTATCATTCAAAAACACCTTGTCAGTCAAAGAGGCTAATGTTGGACTGTGCACGAAGAATAAAGTGTGTCAATGTTTGTTTAAACATAATAATCATGTGTGTTCACTCTTGAATGATGGTCTATCCTAGGAAAGGGAGTAGAGGAAGGTTTTTATTTTAGTAAGCTAATAACCATTGGTATCCTGATTTCCTGAGTGGTGGTCCGGACTTGCATGCTGGGTTCCGAGAAACCTAAATCCTTACAATACCTAGAAGAAGGCATATTGATTTGGGGTTAAAGAGGACGTCACCCTGTCTCTCTTTGCCTCCTCTCCCTCCCCGTCTCTCTTTGCCTCCTCTCGCTCCCCGTCTCTCTTTGCCCCCTCTCTCCCTCCCCTGTCTCTCTTTGCCCCCTCTATATCTCCCCTGTCTCTCTTTGCCCCCTCTATCCATCCCCGTCTGTCTTTGCCCCCTCTATCCCTCCCCTGTCACTCTTTGCCCCCTCTATCCCTCCCCTGTCACTCTTTGCCCCCTCTATCCCTCCACTGTCACTCTTTGCCCCCCTCTATCCCTCCCCTGTCTCTCTTTGCCTACTCTATCCCTCCCCTGTCTCTCTTTGCCCCCTCTATCCCTCCCATGTCTCTCTTTGCCCCCTCTATCACTCCCCTGTCTCATTCCCTCCTCTCTCCCTCCCCTGTCTCTCATTCCCCTCATCTCCCTCCCCTTTGTCTCTTCCCCCTCTACCTCCCCTGTGTCTCTGACCCCTCTGTATCTCTTTGCCCCCTTCTTCCTTTACCAGTGAATCTATGCCCCCTCCCCCCGTGTCTCTATGCCCCCTTCCCAGCCCCGTGTCTCACCCACCTCTCCTGGCTCCCTTCCCCCATCCTGTCCCTCCCTTCCACCATCCTGTCTCCCTCCTGCTGTGGGCGGCTGGGGAGCATCAGTGCGGCAGGGGGAGCCGTGCAGGCTCCTGGGGTGCTGTGGGCCGCTGGGAAGCATCGGTGCGGCAGTGGGAGCCGTGCAGGCTCCCGGGGTGCGGCAGGGGGCCTCGCTTTGCCTTCCCTCCCCTGTGTCTCTTTGCCCCCTCTATCACTCCCCTGTCTCATTCCCTCCTCTCTCCCTCCCCTGTCTCTCATTCCCCTAATCTCCCTCCCCTGTGTCTCTTCCCCCTCTACCTCTCCTGTGTCTCTCCCCCCTCTGTCTCTCTTTGCCCCCATCTTCCTCCACCAGTGAATCTATGCTCCCTTCCCCCCTGTGTCTCTATGCCCCTTTCCCCACCCATGTGTCTCACTCCCCTCTCCTGGCTCCCTTCCCCCATCCTGTCCCTCCCTTCCCCCATCCTGTCTCCCTCCTGCTGTGGGCCGCTGGGGAGCATCGGTGCGGCAGGGGGAGCCGTGCAGGTTCCCGGGGTGCGGTGAGCCGCGGCCCTTGGGCCGCAGGCTCACTGCGGCCCTCGTTACACCCCTCTCTCCCCCCCCTCTCCTGGCTCCCTTCCCCCATCCTGTCCCTCCCTTCCCCCATCCTGTCTCCCTCCTGCTGTGGGCCGCTGGGGAGCATCAGTGCGGCAGGGGGAGCCGTGCAGGCTCCAGGGGTGCGGTGAGCCGCGGCCCTCGATTTGCGAGGGCCACGGGCTCACTACGCGAGCCGCGGCCCTCGCTTTGCCTTCCCTCCCCTGTCTCTCTTTGCCCCCTCTATCACTCCCCTGTCTCATTCCCTCCTCTCTCCCTCGCTTGTCTCTCATTCCCCTAATCTCCCTCCCCTGTGTCTCTTCCCCCTCTACCTCCCCTGTGTCTCTCCCCCCTCTGTATCTCTTTGCCCCCTTCTTCCTCCACCAGTGAATCTATGCCCCCTTCCCGCCCTGTGTCTCTATGCCCCCTTCCCCACCCATGTGTCTCACTCCCCTCTCCTGGCTCCCTTCCCCCATCCTGTCCCTCCCTTCCCCCATCCTGTCTCCCTCCGGCTGTGGGCCGCTGGGGAGCATCAGTGCGGCAGGGGAACCGTGCAGGCTCCCAGGGTGCTGTGGGCCGCTGGGGAGCATCAGTGCGGCAGGGGGAGCCATGCAGGCTCCCGGGGTGCAGGCTCCCGGGGTGCTGTGCGAGCCCGCATGCGTGAGCAACGGCCCGTACGCTCACAACTAGATTTGTGATACTGAGGAATATATAGTAATACAGTGTTATAATAAGATGTGGAATGTGATGCACAATTACCGTATATACTCGAGTATAAGCCGACCCGATTATAAGCCGAGGAACCTATTTTACCACAAATTACTGGGTGAAATGAGTGACTCGAGTATAAGCCGAGGTTGGGAAATGTGGTGCCCCCTGTGTCTCTCTTGTGCCCTCTGTGTCCCCCCTCTCTCTCCCGTGTCTCTTCTCCCCTCTCCCTTCCCTGTGTCTCTTCCCCCCTCCCTTATCACCCTCCTCAACCCCACTCCTCATCCTCAACCTCCCTCCTCTTCCTCAACCTCCCTCCTCAACCCCCTCATCCTCAAACCCCCCTTCCTTGACCCCCTCCTCAACCTCAACCGCCCTCCATAACCTCAACCCCCCTCTATAACCTCAACCCCCTTCCATAACCTCAACCTCCCTCCTCATCCTCAACCTCCCTCCTCATCCTCAACCTCCCTCCTCATCCTCAACCCCCTCCTCAACCTCCCACCTCAACCCCGCTCAACCTCCCTCCTCAACCCACCATCCTCATCCTCAACCCCCCCTCCTCACCCCCTCAACCTCAACCTCCAATCCTCAACCTCCAATCCTCAACCCCCAATCCTCAACCCCCCTCCTCAACTCCCCATCCTCAACTCCCCCATCCTCAACCCCCTCAGCCTTACTCCTCAACCCCCCATCAACCCCCCATCCTCATCCTCAACCCCTCATCTTCATCCTCAACCCCCCATTCTCATCCTCAACCCCCCATCCTGAACCCCCTCCTCAACCCCCCCATCCTCAACCCCCTCCTTACCCACTCAACCTCAACCCCCCTCCTCAACCTCAACCCCCTCCTCATGGCAGGGAATGTGTGTGGTACGCGGCAGTGGATGATGTAGCGTCCTTGGTAAAAGTGTATCTTGTAGCTCGTACAGGTTTTTTGAAGAGGTGTATGTGCTTGGTGGTGTATTTTCGGGTGTCTAAACTCGGAAATCTGAGTTAAATTGAGGTGCAACTTCACTTGCATAGGTCCTGGGTGCCCCCCCCCTTGCTGGGGGTAATCTTTTTATGTATTTTTTGGGTGTATTTATTGTGTTTTTAATGTTTTCAGGTGAACGCGGTTCGGCCGTTAAGGTCGTATTTTTGCGAGTTCGGAATGTTTTTTTCTTTCTTGTGGCTCGTATTTTTTTATGCTAAGGCCGTAAATTTTTCGTTCTATATTCTGCGGTTCGTATTTTTTGTGTAAGTCCGTATATAGTAATTGCGTGTTAGATGTATTTTGGTAAAGTGCCGCTTGTGTGGGTGTTTGTAACCCCATGTGAGTCGCTGTAGGGCTTCTACCTCTGAAAATGTGGCCCCTCACTTTGCGAGGGTCCACATTTGCGGCCTGCAATGAGCCTGCGAACAACACAACAATTTGTCAGGAAATAGATCTAGTTTTATCTGACCAAACTGAAAGGGCTTCAAGACAAACCAATCACAAGTTCTTTAACAAAGCCAACAAGTCAGACTCCCTTCTAACTAAGAAATTAGGATCAATTTTTTTCCCATCCACAATTCCCTGAAGGGTTTAATGAAGATTCTATATTCTGGTGGAGATCTAAAGGCCTAGATAAATTTGGATCTTGGTTTATCGATGACCTAATACTTACATATGAACAATTACGAGACAATTAAAGTCTTCCCCTATGAGAACAGTTTAACTACTGTTGCTTGAAAGGCAAATTGGTTAGCATGTATCTGCAAAGAGACTTCCCTAACCCGAGGCATCCTAGGCTCATTATACAACACTTTTAATTCATCTTCAGAAACTCACAAAGATAAATACATAACCGAATGGGAGACTGATTTAGCTCAACAGTGGGAACAGGATAAATGGAAAGAATCCTGGACTAATTTAACACAAGGGTCTCTCAATAACAGTATTTTAGTGACCTATATTAAAGTTCTACACAAAGTTTATATCACCCCAGAGAGACTTTCTAAATGGAAGTCTTCGGAGAACATTAATTGTTTTCGGGGTTGCTCTGTAGTAGGTTATTTTATATATACAGTATATACATTTTGCTTGCCTTGGCAACATAATTCTATACTCTGTGTTCTCTAATACTGACCCAGTTTAGTTTTGGGTATCCATATACACAGCTCAACATAGTGTTAAAGCATGGTTTTTGGAAACAGATTTCCAACTGTCATTGTTATTATTATATCTGTGTAACCTGGGATGTAAAAATGGGTTATACAAAATGCTATTATAATGTACTAGGTTTTTCAGGAATTTCATGGTGGTCCACCACACTCCCCCTCCCCCCCAAAAAAGCGGCCCATGTCTGGTCAAAGCATAAGGTCATGTGCCAGACACTTTGTCCCAACCTCAGCTAGTTTTAAAGACTGAAAAGCTTGGTTAGACAGATAACATCGGCAGACTCTTAGGCCCTAGTGACATGATGGGGGATGATAGGAGGGGCACAAGCCTATCATTCAAAAACACCTTGTCAGTCAAAGAGGCTAATGTTGGACTGTGCACGAAGAATAAAGTGTGTCAATGTTTGTTTAAACATAATAATCATGTGTGTTCACTCTTGAATGATGGTCTATCCTAGGAAAGGGAGTAGAGGAAGGTTTTTATTTTAGTAAGCTAATAACCATTGGTATCCTGATTTCCTGAGTGGTGGTCCGGACTTGCATGCTGGGTTCCGAGAAACCTAAATCCTTACAATACCTAGAAGAAGGCATATTGATTTGGGGTTAAAGAGGACGTCACCTCCTGTATCTTGATAAACCGTTTCCCTGCAGTGGAAATACAGATAGGTTAAGCATTATTCTTGATTAGGTTTCAATAACTCAATTAGCTAATTAACTTCTTGTCTTTTGTTTATTAAATAGAGGAATTATAAACAGTAAGATATCACAAATGAGCAAACTATGAATGAAGATAAAGAAACATGCTTAAGCATCTGAAAATGTAGGGATGGGGTGGTGGGAGGAAATTAGCACTAGTCTATTCACATTGTTTAGAGACTCGCTAATTATTAAGAATAAAAACAAAAATGTCAAGATTGTATTTATTAGATACAAACTAGAGGCTATATTTATTTTTTTTGTAGCTTTCTAAAAAACATTTTACCCAATATCAAGTCAAATTCCTCAAAAGAGTAAACTATAAATATGTAATCAAGAGCAAAATGTATGCCATATTCTCTTGATCTCACTGTCTTGATCATGTCTAAGGAAGCTAATTTATTGAAATATACTTGAACAGCTGATGGTATCTTGTCATCCCAAATCTTTGGAGATTAATATTCAAATGCCATTGGGAATTCACATTTAAATGATTAACCCCAGTACAAATGCACACTTTTAAAAGCACTTCAGACAATGTTAATGGCACTAATTGAGGGATCATACATCATTGCAGCGCAATCAAAACACAGGGTATTACTATTCAATGTACACCTATAGTAAGTTTTAATTGTGTTTTTAAAACATAATGACAGGAAAAGATCATGCAACATTTATATATATATATATATATATATATATATATATATATATACAGTGTCTGCTCTTGATAGTAAAGAGTATTATAAATGGGATGAGGGAAATACAAGATTTAAGAAGATGAACTGCACAAGCAAATATGAATATATGACATCTGTTACATGCTGTACATGTACAGAAAGATGGTTACAATATAAATAGAAAATAGGTGCCTTAGTGTTCTGAAAACTTCCAATCTTATTTTTGCTATAAAATATTAATGGTATCACATATTCTTAATTTATTTTAGTGTAACCCACTCCCATGCAGTCTATATGCAAACAGTAAAAAGTGTCATATTTTGTTTCAGACCTGTAGAACTGGAATTATTTGGAATTTTGTAACAGCATTATTCTTAGCTGAAAAGTCACGTATACACTAGAGCAGCGGTGCTAAAGGTAATTTGAAGGGGCAGAATGGGTGTATTTTTGCTAGGTTTAAGGTTTACAGTATATTTTTACATAGCATTTATAGTATACCAGTTAATTGTGAATCTGGCTTATAGATATAACTTTTTATCATATAGCTTTCTGCTAGGCTTGGTGTAAATATATTTACAAAATTATAGCTACAATATACATATGTGTTGTCTAATACAAATACTTGTTTAAATGCTGTACTATTTTACCCGTAGAAAAAAATTTAGATGAACATGTTAAGGACAAATAATACAGAGGTTACTTTCTTTATTCTCCTTCAACTTTGGAATTCACCTAACGAACAGATTGTCTTCTTCATGGTTTTTGGCCTTATCTATATTCTGACATTTACTGGGAACCTCACCATTATCATAACCTGCAGCATCGAGAAAACTCTTCAAACACCAATGTATTTCTTCCTCAATCATCTTGCTGCTTTGGAAATCTGTTACATTTCAGTAACTGTTCCTAAAATGCTTCATACCTCAGCTTCAGGGGACAGTACCATTTCATCTGTAGCTTGCCTGACACAGTTGTATTTTTTTGGGTCCCTCGGCTCAACGGAATGTTTCCTTCTAGCAATAATGGCTTATGATCGATATTTAGCAATCTGCAGTCCTTTACGTTATCACACCCTTATGACCTCTAGTCTTTGTATCTGTTTGGTTTGGTGCTGTTGGTCATCTGGTTTTATATCAACCATGTTTTCTGTTGTGTTCATATCTACATTACAATTTTGTGGCCCAAACCAAATTCAGCATTTTTTCTGTGACATCTCTCCTCTTTTGAAGTTATCATGTACAGATGTCTACTACACAGAAACCCTGATCTTTCTCATTGCCTCAGTGATATTGGTCGGGTCTTGTTTAGTCACACTGCTTTCATACTTTAGGATCCTCTCTGCTGTGCTCTCCATCTCCTCAAGAGCTGGAAGGGGAAGAGCTAGTTCAACTTTTGCTTCTCACCTTACTGTAGTTACAATATATTATAGTACAATGATATTTGTTTATGTCCGTCCAACCACTTCCAATGCCTCAAGCTTCAACAAAGTCCTTTCTGTACTGTACACAATTCTCACACCGTTCCTTAATCCATTCATATATACTTTGAGAAACAAAGAGGTTCAAGGAGCTTTAAGAAAATTAAAGGACAGGACTATTTCATATGTACAGAAATCACTTTTGTAATGCTAATTAATTGCATTATAGCAGATAATATAGGTCAGTTAATATTTTTATACTTTATTTTTAATGCGCCAACTTCGTCCATAGCGCTATGCAGTATGCAAAGGTTGAGTACAATTTTAACTCATTTCAAAAGAGTGGGATGGCCCTGTCTTTCATCTTAAAATCAAACGTACATAGTGCTTACCCAAAAGCTCATTACAAGAAAAACTTACAGTTTTCTGCCATTGTAATTGCATTAATAGGGTGTGTTTTTACATTGTTAAAATTATTTATTTTCTAGCAAATAATACATAAGACATAAATGAATGAGGGGATTTTCAGACTGGAAGCTAGATTAAGGCATATGACATAGTGAAATTGTATACATTTAATATGGATGTCTGCAAATTATTGGGCTAATAGGAAACACAGTTAAAACCTTGATCTTGAGTACATGCATGTAAAATCTAGCACACATCACATTATTATATGTATTCAATATGACTCTAAATATATCACTCAGTGTCATATTAGGTTCAGCAACTGTAAATATTCTACCATGTGGCTTTCCTCAAAGCTGTTTATACAGTGGGCATATTCTTAAGGGAAGCCATGTTTCATATGGTTATGGATTGCAAGAGCGTAGCCTTTGTGGGCACATTTGCATGTCCCTGCCAAGGTTCCCAGAAAGCAGTATAATGACTATATCAGCCTTTTTAAATTGCGATTCGGCAAATTTAAAAGGGCTCTATTTAAGCACATAGTATATTTTTTTACAGAAGTTTTTAGTTAGTGATCTTCTATCCAAAAGCAAGGTATTCACTAACTAAAAACTTCTGTAAAAAAATATGCTGTGTGCTTAAATAGAGCCCTTTTAAATTTACTGCATCACAATTTAATAAGCTGTATATTTCTCGGAATTCTGGGCATGAAACAAGTTTTTTAACTTGTTTTAGATATTAAAATGTGAACACGAATGTAGTATTTATTTACTATATATATATATATATATATATATATATATATATATTTGCAGTATATTATGATACCTTTTGTATTGAACAAACACCTTATTTATATTGGTGAGCTTTCAAGAGGTTTTACCTTTATCAAGTCTGAAGCAATACTATAATAATGAATAATAATACAATAGTATTGCTTCAGACTTGATAAAGAGAGGTTATACCTCTTGAAAGCTCATCAATATAAATAAGGCTTTGTCCAATACAAAAGGTATCCTAATATACTGCAACACTCATTAGTAATTATATATATATATATATATATATATATATATATATATATATATATATATTTGCATGTCCCTGCTTAGCTTCCCAGAATGTAGTGTAATAACTGTTTTTCTCTGAACTCATTCAAATGTGAATACAGATGTACTATTTATTTACTGTACTACTGTACAGTGGAGAGCTTCCATCGCTCTTTTGCATACCATATATTAAATTATTGTTGTGGTTAACTACCAACGCATAATTTCCACAACACAAGCTGAGATCCCGCTCCATGCTGATGATAGCCAGTAAGCTTGAAACAGCTGTACATGGATAGGATTCTCATCTTGTGTATAATCCAACCATGTATTTGCATAAAAGCTGTGAAATGCAGCAGGCATAAAGGAAGCCATGTTTGAAATGGCCTATGGATTGAAGAGGCATTTGACGGCACATTTGCATGTCCCTGCTCATCTTCTTAGAATGCAGTATAATAACTGTTTTTTCTCAGAATTCTGAGCTGGAAACTGTTTTTTAACTTGATTTAGACATTCAAATGTGAACACAGACATACTATTTATTTACTGTACTACTGTACGGGGGAGGGTTTCTATCGCTCTTTTGCCCACCATAATATATATATATATATATATATATATATATATATATATATTCATACTCCTAACCTGTGTAGTTTAACTACTTACTTACAATAAACTGTCTACTGTACCATTACCATGAATTTATATGATAGTAAGGACCCAGTTTGAAGTATATGTTCTTTTTAAGTTCTAATGCAGACCCATATTGACAGTATGTATGAAGGGGTATGCTTGTAAATATGCAAAATGATATGATATGCAAAAATACAATTTATGAAGTTATGCTGTAATGCGAGCCCCCACTTTTTCTGTTTTTCTGTTTTAGCCTATCTATAGAAATAATTGCATAGGATAGTGAATAATGACTAAAATTGTTAATTTAAACATTTTAAAAATAATGTTAATATTTATCTAGTCTAATTCTTCAAAAATATCTTATTGTAAAAATGGGACTGTGGTACACCTTTCAGATGGAGTATTATTTAAAGACAACCTCATTAATGAATTGCTGGTAAGGTAGAACTTCCTGAATAAAAATAAATAAATACATTTAACTTATGGCCAAAAACATTTTAAAATTATTTTGCTTACATTTTGCATGTGAACAAATTAATATTTGTTATTGCATTTACGCTGAATTAAAAAAACACTTACTTTCAATGTTTATATTTATTTAAATTTACTAGATTTACAACATTTCATTAATTTCATAAGGTAATTTGCTGTACATAATACATGACCTCATTAACATTGAATGTGTAACATAATTGAATGACATAGAAGAAATATGTTAGGTAAAATATTTGATTCCATCTGATTGAAGAGTTAATGAATAAACATTGGTATCAATGCAACTGTATTGTAAGATTACTAATTGGCAAGAAGCCTGTGTATGAGTCATTGTCACAAAGAGCTTTACTAATAATTCTCAGTTCACTAACGAGTCCAAGAGGAAATGAATGAGGCAATGAGATAGGGAATAATTAGTTTTGTAAGGTTTGCAGTCAATGTATTTCTACTGGGAGTTCTTGTTTTCAGTGCCAATTAAAGAAGAATTAATAGGGACCTTAATTATTGAGAGAAAAGTTGTATGTACATAGGACTAAATGCAGTTTGTGTTTGTAAAACAATTAAATATGCAATGTTAGGAATTTAGTGATGCAATGCTTTGCTGATGGTATTACCGTTAGCATAATAAAGTTATTCAAACAATTCCAGAACTATAAACAATACTTGTGCTGGAAATGTCAGTTGATTGTGTTTTACATTGATTGTAAACTATCACTATTGTGGTAATTAATAAAGAGAAGTTTGCAATAAATGATAAAAATCAAATAAACCAATGCACATGCCTTTGTTTGGTCAGTTTATATATTATGTAATTATTCTATGATTCATGTTAGGCTGTTAGTGTACAACAAGCAGTAAATATATTACAGAAATTATGAATTATCTAAATACTGCTTTATGAATAATAAATATAATATTAAATAAGATAAAAGCAACATGAGAAAGATAAAAGTGTGAACCTGAGAAAAAATGAATGGAACCAGAATGAGACAAAAAAGAGTTACTATAAGAAAGATTGGTGGTAGAAGAGTGACGATTTTGCTAAGAGTACAGAATCAACATTTCACATAATGGTAGACATTCTCTAAGAATACTGCAAACAGCAGGGATAGATCACAGTTCATCACAGAAGCCTTTTTCACAGTATTAAATAAGAATAATGTTTTTTTTAATTAGGACCACAATGATCTTGCTTAATTTCCACCCACTTCTGTACTTCATAGCATTAAGAATTACAATTCAATTATTCTCAATTTTGTAAGAGAACAAACTAAAACCAGTTTATTTTCTATTATAAACCATATCATACGCAAAAATGATGAATATATTTATTATTGAATTATATTTGTTAGGCACTTTCTCACCCTGTAGAAAGCTTTGAATAACAGATCCACCAGAAAGCATTAAGTCATGATTGTAAATAGCTATATCTTGAAAAAAATGCTTTAATGAATACTGTGATGATCAATGGTGGAGCAATGCACCAGGGTCCTTCTCAAGGGGGGCCCCAGTGCACCCCTTAGCTTTACCCCCCAGATCCCCTCAGCCTCAACCCCAGCCCCTGATCCCCTTAACCTCACCCCAATCCCCTAGGCATCACCAAGAACCCCCCCCCCCCAATCCCCTCAGCCTCCCCAGTAGCCCCCCCCCCCCCCCAGATTCCCTCAGCCTTACTGGTATATATATATATATATATATATATATATATATATATATATACATTTTTATTATAATATATGGAGAAGAAGGTCTCGAAGGGAGACAGGGTCAAGGTAAGAAGACCAGAGGAGGATATACCAGTAAAGGCACTGGAGAGGGGTCCAGAAAGTTCTTCTAAAAAAAAATGTTTCTCACTGACCCATGGGGGTGAGGGGACCCACAATATTTTATTGCACCAGGGCCCTCCATTCACTAGCTCCGCCACTGGTGATGGTGATCATGCTTATTGTTTTTATATCCCAAAAAACGTTAGCAAGCCTCATAAAAAGATTTAATATTGATGGGTCTTGATAGCTCCCCATGGGATGTTTGGTTACTTTAAAAAATAGATTAGTCAAGGGCTTTGTCAGATGCTTCACCGTACAAATGGTTTGCTTACAAGGACTTGTAATTACTTGCAAGGCACTTGAGATACAAAAAATAAACAGGTATCCCTTTCTTTTTGTATCTTTTTACCTTACTAGGCAAATTGGAAGGGAAATAAATTTGTATATTGGTTATTGCAGCTTGATATAACATGTATAGTTGAAATTGAGGCATGCTGGTAGCAATCTAAATAAAAAATTACACATTTTATTTAAGTCATGTTAAAGGGCTACTGCAACTGTCACATAATAAGGTTTCCTTTGTTTAAAGCCTGCTTAGAATAGTATTTAAGGAAAACTATAAAAGCAGTTTTTAAACTTTTAACTTCACTGTTTATTAAATGTGTGGACTTGGAAAATGAGGGATGGATGAGAAAGTTAGTGCATGGACTGTTGGGCCCATGCAAAGAATGAGAGCAGATGAAGAGGCAGTTAGTAGGATAGACACAACAGTTCTGGAGGAAGCTGTCTGTGTATAGTGTTGAGTGCAGTGGTGGATCATAAGTTCCGCAACAGCAGGTCCAGGGGAAATGTTTGGCCCTCAGACAATTTCCATGGGGCTCCTCAACCTCTTCTCCAGAACAGAATAGCATGTCGCTCTTCAACAAAACATTGAATACGTATTTGTAAAAAATTACAAATAATACCCAGTTATATTCATAAATACTTCTCTTCATTATCTATACCTCCATCAATGTATTCACTTTTACCTCTTTCCTATATTGCTTGTTCCTGAACTAGTGTTGATTTTTCATCTCAAGCTTTGGATCCAATATTAGTTCTCCATCCTCCTTTCCTCTTTAGCATTCTAGTGTTTTCTATTTCATTTGTTACTCCTTATCACTCTCTCCCATCTTGCTGTTCTGCTTGCTCTTTTCTCATTTTCCTAAAATCATATATTTTATCCAATCTATAATAAAATTTGTATGTTGTTGTTCTTTTCTGCTTGCAATTTGTTAATCTCTTTTTGTAAATTATTGTTTTAAATGAAAGCAAAATTCCTGTATCTCACACCATTTATTCACTACCTCCAATTGTTTTAATAGTTCACCCTCTATTTATTTACCTTTCCAATTAACCCCCACCACTGTTAATGACATAAGATCAAGGGAACATTTTCCTTCCCATTTTCTCCTAAAATCTACCAAACTGGAATTATTCAAATTAGAGTCTGGACCTAATCTCAGTCTGAAATATTAAGGGGTTATTTCAGTTTTAAAATAATTTTTCAGACAAATTTTTTTTTTTAATTTTGCTTGTTTTAACATAATATATTTGTACTTAAAAAAGATTAGAATCTGGTGAATTATGCCCTCCACTGAATTTATACACAATAAAGCTATATGAAATATCAAATTCCAAAATTGGAATCTGGAATAAAGTAAACCATGTTATTTTTTTCTAGATGTAGTATATCACATATCACATATATAGTTCTCAGCAGCGCGGGCTTGCCAAAATCAGAACGAGGGCTGTGGTTGTGGCCAGGCTAGCAGCGCCAAAGGCGCTCCTTGTGCAGGTGGAGATGAGCGAGGTAGGCTCTAATCGCTAAGACCCCGTATGACTTTGGCAGGGAGCGCAGAAGGTGCTCACTGTGCTGGCGGAGATGAGTGCCGTAGGCGCTTATCCCTATGACCCCACACGACTTAAGCATCATACCTACGACCAGCGGGACTACAGATTAACAAAAAACTAAAATACACAATTCACAGTGCGAGACCCGTAGGACTTGGAAAAAATCGCCTGCAAAAATTAACACTTTGAAAAGGTAACCGCCACTTACAGAAAAAAAAATACGACCCGCAAAAAATACAAACTTAACCGCCGAACCGCACACATTGAAAAACACAAAAAATACAAAAAACATCAGACACAGCACGGGAGGATAGCGAGGACATCTGGAAGTGAGGTTGCACACGAATTTAAGTCAAATTTCAAGAGTTTCGCTACTCAAAAAACAATGAGAAAAAAAATGTCCGCCAAATAAATCGAAAACGATGCTACACAAACCCTAAACACGCAAAACACCGCCAGGCACATACGACTTTTACCCAGGAACGTACGAGCTACAAAATACACTATTAGGAAGGACGGAAAATGCTCGAGACCCACGCAACACATAGATAATCGCCACCATTTTACAACACTAACTTAAAACTAATAACATTACCATTCTAAAATGCCACTTTACACAACTAAATAAACAGTTTAGCTTTGCGCACGCAGCCTATTTACACTGCACACTTGCCACATTGCTGACACTTACAACTCAGGTCACCAACAGTCCAAATATACATTGTATGCTGCAGAAAAACAACAGCGATTGTTAGCTCTTCAACATATTGATTGCTGCATATATTAATTGCAAATAGGTAAAGTATATTAATTTATGATGTAATGAATTAATTAATTAATAATTATAAAAATATATATTTATATAAAAAAATGAGCAGGGAAGAGGCTTGCAATGATCACCGAGGGTGCTCAGACGACCAAAAGTACATGAGGGGAGAGGCTCACAATGAGCGCCGAAGGTAATCAGAGAACTAAAATCCTTACATTGTGTGGCAAACAGCAGTACCTGCCATCATTTTTTGACGGACAAGTCGCTAGTCACAAATCACATATTATAATTGTCCAACTACGGTTCGTTGTCACGCTGTTTGCGTAGTGCGTACGACTTAGCGATGAGTGCCGCAGGCGCTCATCGCCCGGCGAGCCTCGCACTGCAAGGCGAGCCGTTAAACCGTAGCACTTAGGCAATGAGCGCCGCAGGCGAGCGAGCCATTAAACACGTCACACGCATGACTTAGAAAAAAAAAACACCTTGGAACCAACCTTAGCGTAACAAACACTCACACGCACTAAGAATATGACTATAACGGCCGACCCGCGCACAACTAAAAACAGTGAAAACACACCAAATACTCACACAAACTACATAAAAAGCTTACCCATAGCAAGGGGGGCACCCAGGACCTCTGAAAGTGAAGTTACACCTCCATTTAAGTCCAAATTCCCGAGTTCAGACACACGAAAATCCCCTAAGCGAGAGAAAAAATGGACGCCGAAAAAAACAAAAACGAGGTTTACAGCCCAGCCACGTACAAATTACCCAAGAAGGGATCCGAGATAAGCTCAGAAACCCGCATTAACCCCAGGGGATCCGAGATAAGCTCGGAGCCCTGCATTAACTCCACATTAACCATCGCAGTGGGGGTCCCGATTGCACATGATCGGGGACCCCCGCTGCAATCAAAATTAAAAATTCCTGCGTTACAAATCCTTAAAGGACCGTAAAGATACTTAAAGGACCATTGTAAAAGAAAAAATATATATACTGTCACCCTGTCACTCATGGGGGTCACTATAGACCCCCATAAGCCCTTCATTAACCCTGTCACTCTTGGGGGTCAATACAGACCCCCATAAACCCCTCATTAACAGTGTCACTCATGGGGGTCAATATAGACCCCCATAAGCCCTTCATTAACCCTGTCACTCATGGGCATCAATAGAGACCCCCATAAACCCCTCATTAACCCAGTCACTCATGGGGGTCAATATAGACCCCCATAAGCCCTTCATTAAGCCTGTCACTTATGGGGGTCAATAGAGACGCCCATAAGCCCTTCATTAACCCTGTCAGTCCTGGGGGTCAACACAGACCCCCATAAGCCTCTATTTAACCCCATCAGTCCCATAAGGGTATATTAACACTATTATGGGCCTGTTACAACCCTACATTAGCCACATAAGTGCCATGATGGTCCTCAAGGACCATCATGACACTAAGTATAAATACTATACTGCACTATACCCCCCCAATAAAACATTAAATATCAACTAAACACCCTCTACACTAACCTTTTAACACCTACACTACCTACCCCCTATTAACCCCCACCACTCTAATTACAGAAAAAAATAAATCTACATTACATGAAATAAAAAAAATAACTCACAAAAAAAATAAACTACATTACAGAAAGTCACAAAAAAAAAAAAAGGAACATTACAGAAAATAAAAAAAACATTACAACCCCCCCTCACTACAGAAAAAAAAAATACACACCTGAAAAGAAAATACATATAATACATACAATACAAATACAATACAAATACAATACAATACAAATACATACAATTACAATACAATACAATTACATAGAAATAGAGATGTCGCGAACAGTTCGCCCACGGACTATTCGTGGCGATTTTGGCATGTTGGCGTTCGCATCGGACGGCGAACACATGCGCTTTTCGGTTCGCCTCCTATTCTTTATCATTGAGGAAACTTTGACCCTGCACCATACAGTCAGCAGACACATTCCAGCCAATCAGCAGCATACACTGCATTCCAGGGCCTTCCATCTGAAGGACAGCATACATTTTAGAATCATTCTGAAGCTGCATGTGAGAGGACAGATAGTGTAAAAAAAAAAACTTTTTTCCTTTAATCTAATTTCAGTTGCCTGCCTGTGTCAGGCTCACAGTTTATATTGTGCTCAGTGAAATAAAACAACACTTTTTTGACTGTAATAGATAGAATAGCAATTGCCTGCCTACAGGCGTGTGTGTGAAGCCTCTTGCATCTACTCTGACAACTTTTGCCAGTGCACAGTGATACGTCATATCTGGTGCAACCGTAGTGTACAGTGACATAAAACAACACTTTTTTGACTGTAATATATTGAATAGCAATTGCCTGCCTACAGGCATGTGTGTGAAGCCTATTGCATCTACTCTGCCCACTTTTGCCAGTGCACAGTGACACTCATATCTGGTGGCACCTTAGATTGCACGCGCAGTGCCCCAAATTTGAAGTAGGAGGTCCGACCAAGCATCTTTTTCCATCTCCCTGTTCCAAAAATCAATGCCATATACACGTCCCCTAATAGTGGACGTAACAGGGATTAAACCGATAGGAATAGTACTACTTAACAGTACACACCTTATAATAATGCAGACAGAGGCAACACAGAGAGAGGAGTCTGAAGAAGAGGAGTCAGAGGAGGAAGGTGGCTTTGAGGAGGTGGAAGACCAAACACAGCAGGCTTCCCAGGGGGCTTGTTGTCACCTTTCGGGGACCCTTGGTGGCTGGGTGGAGGAAGAGACCTTCAATGACATCAGTGAGGACATGGAACGGGACATTGCTAGCTTGGTATCCAACCTTGTGCAAATGGGGAGTTTGCGGTTGTGCAAAGGGACTGTTTGTGGTTGTTTGCGGTGCATTAAACGGGGAGATTGGTCTGTTACTGTGAAGCGGGTGTAACCCTTACAATACCTGATCGATACAACATCATACCTGATGTTTTAAAGCATGTTATTCCAAATAATTTAGGAATGTTAGGGGAAACTCTGCTTCAGCTATGTAATTTTCCGTGGGAGTTTTGCCATGGATCCCCCTCCGGCATGCCACAGTCCAGGTGTTAGTCCCCTTGAAACAACTTTCCCATCTCTATTGTGGCCAGAAAGAGTCCCTGTGGGTTTTGAAATTCGCCTGCCCATTGAAGTCTATGGCGGTTCGCCGGGTTCGCCCGTTCGCGAACATTTGATGGAAGTTTGCGTCCGCTGTTCGCGAACCTAAAATTTGATGTTCGCGACATCACTACATACAATCCAATACAATAAACCCCTATCTAATATACATCACACAATCTATCTAAATAAATACCATAATCTAATATTCATGCTATCTATATAATAATACATCCCAAATCTATCTAAATAAATACCACAATTTAATATGCAATACATCCTATGCTATCTATATAAAACGCATACCCCTAGCTAACATACAATAAATGCTATCTATATATAAACTAATCTAATTCTAAGCTAAAATAAAATAATTAAGACCACTTACCTTTGCAGATGTCCATTGAGATCAGCCACCTACGGGGAAAAAAATTAGTGCAACACGTTTACAGTTCTAAAATAAACATTCTATACATTCTAAATATTCTACTCACCTTTCCGGCATGTCCCGTCCTTATTCTTTTAATCCTTCTCCTGCTGTTATAAAAAACACAACATTAATACACATACATCAAAATAAAATAAACATAATCTACATTCTACTTACCTCCCCACGATGTCTCCGGCCTCCTCCGGATCCTCTTCTGCCACGCTCTGTATAAAAAAAAATATATATATATATACTTACATCCGCACTCCCGGACACCCCCGACACTAATGAGGCTCCAGGAGATTTTCCGGAAGAAAATAAGCTATGGCGCCTTCTGATTGGTTGAAAACGCTGTCTATCAAATTCACCCAATCAGGAGGCTCCAATGTGTGAACTAATCACAAAGGGCTACACCCTAAAATCCCACTCTGATTGCATAATGCACCTGTCAATCTTTATTTAAACCAATCACAAGGCACAGATGCCTTCAGCCAATCACAATGGAATACACCCCCACAGGGAGATTGGTTTGGTCATCTGTGCATTCTGATTGGTTGCACTGACAATAGCCAATCACAATGGAATACACCCTCACGTACTGATTGGTGAAGGATTTGCGCATTCTCATTGGCTACTGTTAATATCAATCAATATTACAGCCAATGGGAAGGCGCAGATGTCTTCACCAATCAGTGCGTGGGGGTATATTCCATTGTGATTGGCTGCTGGCAATAAAGCCTTAGGATTGGTTTAAATAAAGATTGACAGGTGTGTTATCCAATGAGCGTTGTATTTTGGGGTGTATACTTTTTTCATTGGTTCACAATTGGGGTCTTCTCATTGGCTGAATTTGATAGACAGCCTTTTCAGCCAATCAGAAGCCGGCATTGCCAATTTTATTCTGGAACACTCCATAGGAAGGTCATTAACGTCGAAGACATCCGCCAGGGCGGATGTATGTTGCTTTTTTTTTTTTTATGCGCGGATGCTTCCGGAGAAGTACACCAGGAGGCTGGAGACATCGCGGAAAGGTAAGTATAATGTAGATTGTGTTTATTTCACTTTGGTTTATGTTTACTAATGTAATGTTTTTTATTACAGGAGCCGCGCCGGACAAGACGCAAACATGGAGGACGGAACATGGAGGAAGTGACATGCTGGGACGTGAAAGCTGGAACGGGACATTCTGGAAATGTGAGTATATCATTTAAAATATTTAGAATGTTTAGAATGTTTAGTTATTTCATGTAAACGTGTTGTATTAATTTTTTTTATCTTTTTTACCGTAGTTTTCTAATCTGAAGAAACATCTCAAAGGTAAGTGGTCTTAATTATTTTATTGTAGCTTAGAATTAGGGTAGCTATATATATAGATAGCATGTATTGTATATTAGATAGATAGGGGGATGTATTATTAGATAGTATTGTATATTAGATAGTGGGATGTATATTACATTATACAGTGGCATGTATATTAGATAGTGGCATGTATATAACATAGTGGCATGTATATTAGATATGGGTGTATTGTATTTAATTGTATTGTATTGTATTTAATTGTATTGTATTTCATTATATTGTATTGTATTTTATTTAATTGCATTTTATTTATTTAATTGTATTGTATTTTATTTAATTGTATTGTATGTATTATATGTATGTATTATATGTATTTCATTTTCATGTGTGTAATTTAAAAAAAAAAATTGTAGTGAGGGGGGGTTGTAATGTATTTTTTTATTTTCTGTAATGTTCCTTTTTTTATTTTTTGTGACTTAGGTTTTTTTTTGTTCTGTAATGTACATTTTTTATTTTGGGTGATTTTAGTTTTTCTTATTTTATGTAATGTAGATTTCTGCTTTTTGAGGAATTTAGTTACTTGAGGCACACAGCACACTCACATTGTGTGACAAACAGCATTTCAACACTTTCTTTTATTGACCGTCATTTTTTGACGGGCAAGTCGCTAGTCACATATATAGTTGTGAGCAGCAACATTTTTTGCTAACGCTGATGTTATCAAGGGGCGTGGCTATGACATCAGTGGGGCTGGCCCTAAAACCTGATCTTAACAGAAGCTGGCGGCCATTTGTATTTCAGAGAAAGACAGCAAAGTGAGGGAGACAGGTACAGAGAGAGTGAGACAGACAGGTACAGAGAGAGAGACAGGTACACAGAGAGAGACAGGTATAGAGAGGGAAGGGTACAGAGAGAGAGAATATTACAGAGCAAAAGCGCACACAGACAGAGAGAGCACACAAAGACAGCGAACACAGAGCAAGAGAGGGAGAGGGCACAAATAGAAAGCAGAGAGAGAGCACAGACAGAGAGCGCAAAGAGATTGACAAAGAGGGAGGGGTACAGAGACAGAGAGTGCACACAGAGATCGCACACAGACAGTACACACAGAGCACAGAGATAGTGCACATGCAGAGAGCACACAGAGAGAGAGGGGTACAGAGAGAGAGAGCACACAGACAGCACACAAAGAGCGAGAGAGAGAGCGCAAATAAAGAGTGCACAGAGAGAGTGCACCGATAGAGAGTGCAGAGAGAGAGAGTGCACAGACAGAGAGCAGAGAGAGTGCACAGACCAAGAGATCCAACACAGACAGCGCACACAGAGAGCAAGAGAGAGTGCAGAGATAGAAAGCGCACATAGAGAGAGACCCACAGAGAGCAGAGAAAGAGAGCACACAGAGAGACAGAGCACACAAAGAGAGAGAGAGAGCCAAAGAGAGTGCACAAAAACAGAGAGATCACACACAGACAGCACAGAGAGAGAGAGAGTGTGCACAGACATAAAGAGTGTACAGACAGAAAGATTGCACAGACAGAGCGCACTGAGAGAGAGTGCACAGATAGAAAGCAGAGAGAGCGCACAGACAGAAAGCGCACAGAGATTGACCAAGAGAAGGAGGGGTACAGAGACAGAGAGTGCACACAGACAGTGCACACAGAGTGCAGACAGAGAGAGCACACATGCAGAGATCGACACACAGAGGGAGGGATACAGAGAAAGAGCACACAGACAGCACACAAACAGCGAGAGAGAGAGCGCAGACAGAGAGTGTACAGAGAGAGAGAGTTTACCGACAGACAGAGAGCAGAGAGAGTGCACAGACAAATAGATCACACACAGACAGCGCACACAGAGAGCAAGAGAGAGTGCACAGACAGAGAGACCCACAGAGAGCAGAGACAGAGAGCACACAGACAGAGCACACAAAGAGAAAGAGAGAGCCAGAGAGAGTGCACAGAGAGAGAAAACACAGAGAGGGAGGGTTACAGAGAGAGAGAGCGTGCACACAGACAGATCACACACAGACAGCACACAGAGAGAGAGAGCACACAGACAGAGAGTGCACAGCCAGAGAGATTGCACAGAAAGAGAGTGCACAGAGAGCAGAGAAACAGAGCGCACAGAGAGAGAGCCATAGAGAGAGTGCACAGAGAGAGTGTACACAGAGAGCGCACAGAGATCGACAGAGAGAGAGAGTACACACATACAGCGCACACAAAGAGAAAGAGAGTGCACAGAGAGTGCACAGAAAGAGAGCAGAGACAGAGAGAGCACAGAGAGAGAGAGAGGGAAACACAGAGAGTGCACAGATAGAGAGACCACAAACACAGAAAGCGCACAGAAAGCGCACAGAGGTAAACACTGAGAGGAAGGGGTACAGAGAGAGAGCACACACATACAGCTCACACAGACAGTGAGAGAGCACACAGACAGAGCTCACAGAAAAAGAGAGAATGCAAAGAAAGAGAGCGCAGAGAGAGAGAACAATGTCAGAGAGCAGAGAGATCACACAGACAGAGAGATCACAGACAGACCACACACAGACAGCACACACAGAGAGCAAGAGAGAGTGCACAAACAGAGAGAGCACATACGCAGAGAGTGCACAGACAGTGAGCAGAGAAAACGCACATACAGAGAGCATACAGAGAGGGAGGGGTACAAAAAGAGAGAGTGCACACAAACAGCGCAGACAGAGAGAGAGATCGCACAGAGATAGATACAGAGAGAGAGGGGTACAGAGTGAGAGAGTGTACACAGACAGAGAGCACACACAGACAGTGCACAAAGAGAGTGAGAGAGAGCACACAAAGTGTACAGAGAGAGGAACAAAAAAGAGAGAGCACAGATAGAGAAACCGCACACACAGAAAGTGCACAGAGATTGACACAGAGAGGGAGGAGTACAGAGAGAGAGCACACACAGACACACAGAGAGTGAGCACACACAGAGAGTGAGAGAGAGCACACAGACAGAGTGCAAAGAAAGATAGATAATTGAAAGAAAGAGAGTGCAGAGAGAGAGTGCAATGATAGAGAGATCACACACAGACAGCACACACAGAGAGCAAGAGAGAGTGCACAAATATAGAGAGCGCACAGACAGAGAGAGCACAGAGAGAGCACACAGACAGAGTGCACAGAGAGTGCAAAGCCAAAGAGAAAGAGTGCACAGACAGAAAGCACAGAGAGAGAGAGAGAGAGAGAGTGCACAGACAGAAAGCGCACAGAGAAAATACAGAAAGCACACAGAAAGAGAGAGAGCACAGAGCACCGGTAAACTGTAGCACGTAAAAAATTACGAGATAAGTGACGGAACAAAAACAGTAAAAAAAACACTAAATACACACTAAAAAATAAAACAAAGGTCACTTACAGCATGGGGAACCAGGCAGGACGTCTGGAAGTGAGTTGGAACTGCAATTTAGATCGATTTAGCCGAGTTACAAAGATCGAAAATCGGCTAAGCGAGAAAAAAATGGCCGCCGAAAAAAAAGGAAAACAAGGCTATACTACTACGAACTGCGTAAAACATAGCCACAGACGTATGTGTTCGAAAAACAACGAGATAAAGGATGCGGATTAACCGCACAATGAGTAAAAAGACAGTAGCGAGTATACGAAACGATATTACCGATTTACGCATTAAAACAGATTTCCCGCCTTTGTCTCGCGCCACATAGGATTTCCCGCCGAAAACAACGCATTTGGCTCGCGCAACTCCGGATTTCCCGCCTAAAACAATGCATTTGTCTCGCGCACAAAGCCTATATATAGGGCACACTTCACACATAACTGACACTTTCTCCTCAGGTGAAGACAGTCTGATTGGATGTTTTCTGATGCTGGGAAATCGTAACAGATTGTTAGCTCTTCAGTATACTGCTTCAGCATTATTACATTAAAAAAGGTAAATATATTATTTATAATTATTAATTAATAAATTGGTACTTACTTAATAAATAAGAAATAAGAAATTTAATTAATAGAAAAATAATATTGTGCTTACTTGTGTGAAACAATTGTTAATAACATTCATAATGTACATTAATTAATTAATTAATTATTAATATCAAAATTAATTAACGATTAAGAATGTCAATAAAAAAACAACATATTTATTAATTAATTATTAATGTACATTAATGTAACAATTATTTTGTTATATGTCGTGATTACCTGTGTGAAACAATTGTTAATAACATTCATAATGTACATTAATTAATTAGGAACACATTGATTCATTAATTATTAATGTACATTAATTTAAGAACTATTTTTGATATGTCGTGATTACCTGTGGGAAAGAATTGTAAATAACATTCATAATGTATCATTACTAATCATTAATATTAAAAAAGGTTAACGTTTAGGAATGTGCATAAAAAAAGGAACACGTTGATTAATTAATTATTAATGTATGTACATTATTTAAATAATTCAGTTCTTATATATTTTGTATAAAATAATGCAAATAAATAATTTTAAGCCTATATACTTATGCTTACATGTTGATGTTAGATTTAGTCACACATTACTTTAATATTAATGAACATTAATTGATTCTTAGTTCATTAGTAATGTACATTATTTTAAGAATTCAGTTGTAACATACTCATTTTAAAATACCACAAAAAAATAAATAAAGGGAACATGCTTATGTGTTGACGTTATATTTAGTCAGACATTCATTTAAGATTAATACAGATTCATTGATTCTTATTTAAAGACTAACAGTAATATTGAGTGTATGTTTATAATCTATGATTTCATATGTGTGTTCATGCTGATTGATTGATATATTTATTTCATGTTTTTAATATATGCAAAAATAGGTATGTTAAGCCTCATTGATTAATACAGATGAAGTAACATATTATACATTTATTTTACTATTTTGTATAATTGCAGTGAACTCTACGTGAATGACCAGAGATAGTGACGTTTGCACACATTGAACATCATAAGGATAATTTGGACAGGTACAGAATTTTAATTATATTACTACGGCAAAATATTAAAAAATAGGAGGTTTTTAATGTAGCCAAATATATGTCTGTTGATGTTCATTTAATGATATTGATGAAGCAAAAGTTTAAAAATATTATCTATTTGATTTTACAGTTTATTCAGATCTGAAAGGGAATAAACAGACAGTGTGACATTTGCAGCCTTTGAACAACATCAACATCATCCTCACAGGTATAAAATTGTATTTTGTAGTGATGCATAGAAAAAGGCTATGTATTATATATTTGGTGAAAATTGAAATTTATTGAAAATGGATAGTACTTATTGAGTCATTAATTTAGGATATTTAGTCAAAACTTTAAAAAAGTTGAAAAGACAATACTAATTAATAATAATATTTAAAGAAAATAAGAAGCTTACAACACTTGCAAAAAAAAAAAAGATGGTATGCTGTGAATTCAATCAAGAAGGAATGTCATTGAAGGATTTATAATATAAAGATAGATATGTGCAGCTATTTCCGATTTCATATATGTCAATAAAATACTTAGAAAAATGGTTTCATTTCTTTCAGAATAAAGTGCAACAATTGAAAATGTTTTATCAGTTTATTCATCTACTTTAATCTAAAAGTACAAAAAGGAAAAAAAAATGTATACAAAACAAAGAACAAACAATAATTACATCTCTATTTAAAATTACAGATTAAAATGGCGGACAATGGAGAAGACAAAATTGAACGCAAAAGAAGATTGGCAAGTGAAAGGAAGCAAAGGTGGAGAGATGCTCAGAAACCAGAAACTTCACAACGCTTGCGAGAAGAAGATCGACAGAGACTTTTAAATAAAAGAAAGATGAGTAAGAAAGCTGCAAGTTAGTGTGTTGGGACTTCCAAGAAACGTAAAAGTAAACAAAAACATCTCTGCGAACCATTGTCCAATGATTCTAATTTGCAGAATGATTTAAATGTAGACACACAAGAAAAAAATGTACATATAGAATGTGGGTCTGATATTTATGTTGAAGAAATGCATGATAATGTGTTTACTACTGCAGTACAAGTAGATACTCATTATTGTGGGTTACTTAATGTGGTTTGTCAGTTTTGTGGGGGCTATCATTTTATAAAGGAAAGACCTACTGACGGAAATTTCATTAGTTGCTGTCAGAAAGGAAAGGTGAAACTTCCACTAAGACACCCATTTCCATATTATTTAGAATGCATTATGAGTGATCCAACATTTCCAAATTATAATAATTTCAAACAAAACATAAGGTCTTATAACAGTGCAATTTCATTTGCTTCAATGGGTGCAACATTAGCAGAAAATGTACCAGGACATGGTCCTTATTGTTTCAGAGTTCAAGGTCAAATATACCACAGAACTTCCCATTTACACCCACAAGAATGACAGCAAAGGAAATTTGCACAGTTATATGTCTTAGATACGATGGAAGCTATGGAACAAAGAATGACACTTCCAGAAAATAGACAATGTTTGCGCATAGTCTTTGAACAGCTGGAAAAAATTATGCAAAAAAACCCATATAGTCAAGCATACAAACAATTAGCACAGCTTGAAAAAGAACAACAGGAACATGCTGAAAGACATCAATTGCCTACACCAAGAGTCAATATGGTGTTAAAAAGAGATCGCAACACTGATCAAAGAAGATATAATTTACCTACTGTAAATGAGGTTGCCATGGTGTTTAAAAATGAAGATGGTGAACCACCTTTTCAGCGGGATATTAGAATATATCCACGCAATGAAGAACAACCATTTATCAACATCAATATATTAAGCTGTAATTTAGATCCAATGACATATCCCATTTTCTTTCCAAATGGGGAACCAGGATGGGAACCAAAATTACAATTGGAAAGTTATCCCAATACTAAACTTCGTATTAGATCTAATATTTCCATGCTGGAATATAAAGTGGCACAAACTGCTATCCGTGATTGTTTTAATCCAATTTTACATGGAGGAAAACTCACTCAACAATGGATTATTGATTCATATTTACAAGTTGAAGCCAATAATCTAAATTTTATTAAATATCAACAAAATAAATTACGAGTAGAACAGTATTGTGGATTAATGGATTATGTGGCAGATTTAGCTTCCAACAGAGACATTCCAGCTGGAAGAGCAATTATTTTGCCATCCTCTTTCCAAGCATCTCCTCGCAATATGCGAGAAAGGTATAATGATGACATGGCTATTGTTATAAAATTTGGAAAACCAGATTTATTTCTTACATTCACATGTAATCCACAATGGCCAGAGATCAAGGAAAATTTGAATCTGGGACAAACTACTTCTGACCGACCAGATTTAGTGGCAAGAGTATTTAAAATCAAACTCAATTCATTAATACATGATATCACTAAAGCACACTTATTTGGACAATGTGTGGCTTTTGTTTACACCATTGAATTTCAAAAAAGAGGATTGCCACATGCTCACATACTTTTAATACTGCAGGAAAAAGACAAGTTGAACACTGCAGAGAGAGTGGATTCAGTAATTTCTGCACAATTGCCAGACCAAGAAAAATATACAAAACTTTGGGAGATTGTTACACATAGAATGATTCATGGCCCATGTGGAGAGATGAATCCGAATTCACCATGTATGGAAAATAAAAAATGTACTTAAGAATTTCCAAAACAATTTCAAATGCAAATTTATGCAAATTGTGATAGATATCCTTTGTATAAAAGAACACAAGGACAAACAGCTATTATCCGGGGCCAAAAGGTTGATAATAGATTTGTCGTTCCATACAATCCACATTTGCTCATTAAGTACAATGCACACATCAATGTGGAAGCTTGCACTTCGATTAAATCAATTAAGTATGTGTATAAATATATATACAAAGGATATGACGCAGCTACTGTTGTTGTACAAGGTGCTGCAAATAAAAAGAAAATCCAATTTTACATGATGAACTATCAAATTATTTAGATGCTCGGTATGTGAGTGCTCCTGAAGCAATGTGGCGCCTTTTGAAATTTGAGATGCATGATCGGTCACATGCTATCTATCGTTTAGCTGTACATTTGCCTCAAAGTCAGTTGGTTTGCTTTACTCAAGGAAATGAAAGAACTGCATTATATCAAAGTGAAGACAGAGATACCACGCTTACTGCGTGGTTTAAATTAAACTGTCAGTATATGCAGGCCAGACAATTTTTATACATAGAGATACCATATCACTATGTATTTGTAAATGGTCTATGGCGACAACGAAGAAGAGATACACATAAAATCATACCACGCATTTATACCGTCAGTCCAAGGGACATTGAACGTTTCAGCTTAAGATTACTTCTGCTACATGTTCCCGGTGCACAGAGTTTTGAGCATTTACATACAGTGAATGACATAGTTTATGAGACATTCCTATTAGCTGCAAGACATCAAAATTTCATAGCTGATGATACAGAATGGGAGAGGTGTCTGGAAGAAGCAGCACTATGACAAATGCCTAAGCAAATGAGACAACAATTTGCATTCATTTGTATATTTTGCAATGTACCTGATGCTTTCACTTTGTGGGAAACATTTAAATTAAACATGTCAGAAGATTTCTTAAAACGTTACAGAGAACCAATAGCTCTGTTAAAAACATTGATGGAAATCCAAGAAATATTGTTGGCTCATGGATTAAATTTTGCAAGTTTTAATTTACCAGATCCAGGACTTATAGATGACATAAATTTTGATGATTATGACACTCAGCTTCAAAAACAAAAAACCCAAGAAAAACTGGCAACTTTAAATAATTTACAGTTAGAAGCATTTCATGCCATCACAAATGCTACAGATGATGAAATGGTCAAAGACCGGTATTTCTATCTAGACGGACCAGGTGGATCAGGAAAAACTTATCTGTACAATTGTTTGATGAGTTATATTCGATCACAGGGTCAGATAGCTATGCCATTTGCAACAACTGGAATTGCTGCACTTTTGTTAGATGGTGGTAGAACTATGCATAGTGGATTTAAGCTGCCAGTTCCCATTTTGGAAACATCAGTGTCAGATATTCGACTCAATTCCATACAAGCAAAAAAATTCAAACTAACTAAACTAATTATCATAGACGACGCAACAATGATGACATGTCATGCACTGCAATGTATTGACAGATTATTAAAATAAGTGATGGATAATAAGTTGCCATTTGTTGGAAAGGTGATGCTGTTAGGAGGCGATTTTAGGCAAACATTACCTGTTATGCCACACGGAAATAGAACAGAGATCATTGAAACATGTATCAAGACCAGTAAACTGTGGCAAATATTTACACATCTCAAATTAGAATTAAATATGAGATCTGAAGGCCAAAATGAATTCAATGACTGGCTCATTAAAATCAGAGATGGAAAACATCCAGAAATACAGCATTTACCAAATGATACCATTGAAATTCCATCAGAAATGGTTTGCAATGAATCACTCATATCAGCCATATTTCTAAACACTCTTAATAATGAGGATTACACAGACATTGCAAACAAAGTAATATTAACATCAAAAAATATCGATGCCTTGAATGTAAATAACAAAATTTTAAAATACATCAATGCACCACAAAAGAATTATTACAGTGCAGATTCTATTCTGTCAGATGATAAAGACAGTGAATCGAATTTTAGTATCGAATTTATTAATTCGTTAACACCATCTGGAATGCCACCACATATTTTACAATTGAAAAAAGGCGCAATTGTTATGTTATTGCGAAATATGAATCCAAAAAAATGACTTTGTAATGGGACCCGATTAATTGTGCATGAGTTAAAAGATCATTTTATACATGCAGAAATTATAACTGGTACCCATAAAGGTGAACGAGTTTTTATACCAAGAATTGATTTAGCTCCAAGTGAGAGTGGTTTGCCCTTTGTCCTTCAGCGGAGACAATTTCCAGTTATCATGGCATTTGCTATGACCATCAATAAATCCCAAGGACAAACTTTTAAGTCAGCTGGGATTTTTTTAACGGAACCAGTTTTTGCACATGGACAACTCTATGTGGCTTTTTCAAGGTGCACTAATTCAAAAGAAATTAAAGTGCATGTTGAAGAAAACGAAACTCAAGGTCATTTATTGGACGATGGATGTATTTACACCAAAAACATTGTCTACTATGAGGTGTTGAAAAGATAGAGGACAATGGTTTCATTTTAATGCCAACATTTTATGGGACTCAATATGATTGCACAAAAACAACATTTCACGTAAAACATCCAAAGAATGGACAAAAAAACATAGAGAACAGTGGTTTGACTTCCAGTACAAAATTAAAGTACTCTGGGACTCTTTAAATACGGGAACAATATTTCACTTATGAAAATCTATGTGATATTTGCAGAATGGACAAACTGAAAAAAACAACAAAAAAAAACAACAGTAAAATATCCTTAAACAGATTTGAATGGGTTCAAAGTTTTATATTTACATGATTGGCCCCACAAAACAATTAACTGACTTTTTCAGGTTTACAAGAGTTAAATGTTATTGTTTGATGTTAAAATTTCAGATGTTAAATATGTGTTTTTGGAATTTTGAAAAAAGTTTGGTAAATATATATGTGGTATAGTCAAATATGTATTGTTAGTATAAAGTTTAAGTATTTTAAGAATAATTGGAAATGTATTATTTAAAGACAAAGTATTGATTCAGGGAGAAATCCGATCGCCAGTTAATGGGGTCAGGAAGGAATAAAAAAAATTCCCTCTTTGATACAATTGGACAAATTTCAATAGAGGGTTTTTATTGTTTGCCTTCCTCTGGATTCAATGCTAATTTAGTTTAACAAGAGTTTAACAAATATGTTACAAATGATAAAAAGCATGTTATTGTTAAAACTATTTACTTACTCGAAGTTAATATAGTCTGCAGTTACTCATTGATAAATATGTATTGAAAAGTGTTAGTATTGTTAACAAAATGGTGAACAAATGTTTCATATACAAGTTGCATGTTTCAAAGTTTAATGTTTGTGAAATATTAGTTGAAAGTTAAAAAAATAAAAAGTTAAAAAAATTAATGCGTTTTTATTTTTAGAAAAAAAAAAAAGGGACAAATGTAGGTGACTCATTTTGTGTTGCAAACAAATTTCACAACATTTAATTTTTATTGACCGTCATTTTTTGACGGGCAAGTCGCTAGTAGGTTATATAGAACTAGTTTGCAGGGGTGTAGAATATTGTCCACACTAACCTAAACACCAAAGCTCTAATAAGGAAGCCCTCCTATCACCCCTCTATTTAATACAGAGGGCATGGATAGTCATTTAAACTCACCATATGGCAAAAAGCTGGGCTGTGTAAATATTTTTATATTAGTAAATGTACATATATATAACAGGACTTCTCTGGTTCTTCAATAAAGTTACCTTGAATTATACTCTCTATAAAAACACTTCACCATTGTTTAACAAAGGTTAATTATAAATCAGTCTCAGAAAATTCAGATGTTTATTACTAAACATAATACCTATCACAAGGGAACCACTACAACACTTCTCCATATTTTCTTTTGTCTCAAGTGTGCCAGGAGCCTCAGAGAGAATATTTATAAAAGCTTTATAATCCTCTATAAAAAAAAACAGCATAGACTTTAGACTATTAACAGTATAGACTTTTTTGGAGCAATTATTGTATGTAAGAACATTTACTCTATTTGCCTAATGAAATATGTTGCTATGTTCATTAATATGAATAATAACAATATGCAAAAATTATATTTATATTTTATAAATTACAGGAGTCTCTTAATCACTTCTGAGTTAATGCATATACATTTGTTTCTGAATCCTTTATTTACAATGTGTTTTTAAAATGTTTTTTTTATTGATCAAAAAGCTATGAAAGTGCCACACGAAACAGAAACACAGTGAAGGAGCGATAGTGTTATACCAGTTTATTTGATCTCTATCATACCAAATGTTTTTCTATTTATATTTTACACAATAGAAAAGTGACATTAAGTTGACTAATTTAGTATATGATCATGTCATAGTTTTTCTCTGTTTCTTCAACATCCGGGTTTCACTTGAAAACAATGGCCTACACTTGGTGCAATCGCTCAATTTCCTAATTTCAGGGGGTGTTCTAAAATAATATGTAAATAATATGTCCCAATATCAGCTGTTAAATTCTAGAAGATTTTGACTTTATACCATATGATTCTATTAATAGTTCTTCCACATTTATTATTCACCCTTCACTTAACTTTACACAAACTATATGTTTAAAATCTTACTGTAGACATGGGCAACCATACCACATTTGATGGGTTCATCTTCAATGCATTTTCTGATATTAAAAAGCTGCAAGCTTTGTTCTTTCTTGTATTCATTGCCCTGTACCTTGCCACAGTGGTGGCAAACAGCTTAATATTCCTACTTAGCACCATAGATTCACATCTGCAAAAACCCATGTACTTCCTTCTACGTCACCTGTCATTCATGGATATTTGTTACAGCTCTACTACAATTCCACAAATGTTGGTAAACTTCTGTACCGAAAAATCTTTCATTTCACTCCCAGCATGCATTTCACAGATGTATTTATTCCTCTCCTTGGCAGCCTCTGAGTCTTCTTTACTAGCTATCATGGCCTATGATCGGTATGTTGCCATTTGTAACCCCTTAAGATATGCAACTATTATGAGGAGACAAGTTTGCCTGTCTATGGCAGCTGGGTCCTGGATAATTGGATGTATTTATGGGGCCATTCACACAGCTAACACATTCAGGCTGCCTTTCTGTAACTCCAATATTCTCAACCACTATTTCTGTGATATCCTCCCTTTATTAAAGGTTTCATGTTCTGACACATACTTCAATGAGGTGACTATTTTTGCTGTGGGTGGATTTCTGATGCTGGGCTGCTTTCTTTTAATTTTTACATCATACATGTGCATCATCTTAGCAGTATTGAAAATACCAAAGGGCCGTGGGAGAGGAAAAGTCTTTTCAACCTGTGTATCTCACATCACTGTTGTTATGCTCTTTTATGGCAGTGGCAGCTTTATGTACATGCATCCAAAATCAAATCTGTTGACTGACAAGGAATGGCTACTTTCCATATTCTATTCAGGCCTAACACCTCTCTTAAATCCCCTTATCTACAGCTTAAGAAACAAGGATATCCAAGTGGCATTGTTAAAATTTATTGATCACCCACTGATCCTCATTCATGTCTAGGCACTTCAGCTGAACCACATTATATGGATGTATTTCAAAATCATTTTTCCTTCACAAAAACATATAGTCTAACTTCTACCTGTATCTGTTGGTTTATTAGACACACTACACCAGGAAAAAAAAATTTGCAAGCATTTTAGGTTGAATGCCTTAATCTGCCTCACTGTGCATTGGACCTGGTGTAGAGAATGTTATATGGATCTATGATAAATTATTTATATGTATAGTAAGTTGTAACTTTATATAGATTCCCATTTTCTACCATCCTCAAAGATGAACTTACATTTTGAAAGAATATACATAAATATCCTCATTAGTCCTACACACTTAAGGTAAATACTTTGAGCCTCATTCAAATAGGAGGCCCCAAGTTCCGAGATATATGCCATATAACTGTGTACTCGAGTTACGGTGCTATTCAATTCAACAAGACTGCAAGTTAGGGGCCGATAGCGAAATTCTTAAACCATGCCATAACCTTAACTCCCGATGCTGATACAGCCAATAGAAATGGAGCCCGTCATCATGAAGGTCGTATAACATGGAGTTGACATTTCAATCAACAAAAGATTCGGGGTCCGATATGCGATCAGCCCCGCAAACCCGCAATCTCAAAAATAATAGAAATTAATGAGGCCAATGTAATAGTCCGTGTAGGTGGCCTAATATGTATTAACTCATTGATTTCCGAGATTGATCTAACCCTGAATTGAAACATAACAATAAATTAATTTTGATTGCCGATTTGCAGGCTTGAGACTGTTGTGCAATTAATTCTAATGATTTTCATCATTTTCCCCATATTTTGAAGTACAGTATTAATTTTGTTTTTGCATTTAAAGTGCTCCGGACATGACCTTAAGCCCTTTGCTAGTCCTCCTTGGAACCCGTAACTTCAGGACCAACTTTTGCCATTTGCGGGCTTGGCGGGGTGGTTAGCAAGGAAGACTTGGAGCAATTGAATATCGATTTGCGATTTGCGTCCGTGAAAGATCAAAGGCTTGGAGGGACCTTAACTTGCTATGTTAACCATCGCAAGGAATCGGAGGCCGGAGCCCATAACTCGATGCCAATTGAATAGCAAAATAACTTACGGCCTCCATTACAGAAGCCTGGATATCCCGATGCCTCAACTGAATGAGGCTCTTTGTCTGGAATCTCTAATTGTATAAATTATAAATACTGCCCAGCCTTTCCCAGGTATTGAGCTGATTAGTCAATATCTTTTCATTTGGACCTGAAATGGATGGTTGTGTCAAATGCATTTATATGTGGATTTCTTCACAAGCTGAAGCAGTCTCCTTGCATGCTCTTTATTATATACAGAGCTCTACCACTAAATACTATATTTATTCCTAGACAAATTTGCTCCCATCATCATTAGTTTGGCCCATGCTCTCAACCATAACTATGGAATTTAAATAAAAACGATATATCCAGAAACACTTAAGCATTGCTGAGTATTTCTAGAAGAATTGTGTACCAACCCTGGCTTCCTACACTCCAAAATGATGGTACGTCCTTTGTGCACAGCTGAATAGCGCGCCGTTATCAGGGCGCAGAGATCTGCACTCTAATGATGCTCTGCGCTCCAGCCTGTACCCCAGCCTGCTTGTCAAGGTAAGAGTCTGACAGTACACCATGCTCTAAATATACAATACACACTACTCTATACATAATGTACACCTTGGCCTACATATACAGTACACACTACAAGTTACAAATACAGTCCCTGGTGATTTTGGGTGTCCCTTGGATATTTCGAGTGTCCCTGGTCACTCTGGACTCTGGTCACCCAACATAGATGTGTAACTTGTACAGTGTACTGCACTCTATATGTAGAGCAGTATGGACTGTATGTATAGAGTAATGTGTATTGTATGTTGATAGCAGTGTGTACTGTACATATAGAGCATTTTGTCGGCCCCTCACCTTGCCACGCAGGCTGGGATGCAGGCCGGAGCATCATAAGAGCGCAGTTCTAAGTGCCCTGATGACGGTTCGCTATTCAGCTGAGGGCGAAGGTCGGGTGCCCTCCAAAACATGCTGAATTCTTACACTTTATCTTTCTAAGTAAAATGTCCTCACCTTGCTCATAGATTGAAATGCTGTCATTCAATCCCAATCACATATTTTTCCGATCAACACATACTCACATCACCAACTCTACAACTCAGAATGTTGCTAACAACTTCAAGAAAAAAAGTGAAAAATTCACCCTTGATATCTCCACACACCATGGAACAAATTAATTAGTCAGTTACTTTCCACTCCCACAGCCACACTTAATAGTTTTACTAAAGCTACAGAGGATGAGGTATCAACATTTCTGTTATCCTCATATCTCACCTTGCTCACTGAAGCAATCTTGTACATCCCTTTCCCTTCCTATCTACCAAACTAACACAAGTCCTTACTCATATCTTAAACCTTTCTTCACTGACACAATTCTATCCTCTTTCAAAAAAGCTATAGCCACAGCCACTTGAGAGAAGCACTCACTTGTTATTTCATCCCTTATTTACTAAGGCCATAACTGTCTGCTCTTCAATGCCTCCAAACTCCTGGAATGACCGTATAATCTTCCTATCCATCATTTTCTTATCTTTTCCATACCTGTTCAGGTTTTCTCTATAACAACTCAACCACACTCAGAGTAACAAATGATTTGCTCATGGCAGAGTCAGAGAGACAATTCTCAAGATTCATGGTAGTGTAATGCTTTAGCATAATGTTAATTGTGTTACATGCTGTATATTTGTATATATACAAATATATATTTGTTATGTTTTAGTTTATATAGCATATTTTAAATTATGCATGTTATATTTATACTATAAATATTTGTGTGCATTTTATAAAATATTGCATGTGTGTATATGGATATGTATTTTTATTATTTTATATATATCATTATGTATATCTAATGGGTGTAGTATAAAAGGTATATGTCTAACAGTAACAGGTACTATGCAGTGTGAAGACCAAACTCAAAACACAGTTATGAGAGGTCATACATCAAAATAAGGCTACATGGTTTATTACATTTTACTCAAACAAAAATTATTTAGGATTGTTGCACCACTATTCTTTTGAGTTCTATGTATACCACTTGTAATGCAGGTGTCTCCCAGGGTCATAGTCATACGAGTCTCAAAAAAAAAAATAGAAACAAAAAAGACTTTTATGGGAGCACTTAATTCCCAATATAGTATCCTTTACAGTAACAGTGTATTTATTATATTGTATTAAAAATAAAAGACGCCATTTAAAAAAGAATTACTCAGAGAGGTAATTCTCTTGATGTTATTAACATCCAAAATCTTTAAACTGGAAATGAGAGTTAAGATACCACTGGAGTGGTAAAAACCCCACATTAGTGAATAATAGCATTTACTCATATTTATTTTACCCAGACTAGTGTTCCATAGAACTACTGCAATTTTTTTTATTACGATCTGGGTGACATAAACAGGGAGTTGGCCGACTCAACTAACAACCACCTCTCACTTCCTTACTCTCAACCGCCTATCTAATCAGTCAATTCATTATTTTCAGTATTTAGGAATGACCTCCAATAGATAAATAAAAAATCTAAAAAAGGCATGTAAAGGGTACGCGTTGTGCACATAGCTTGTATGGACAGATTAGATAGAGGGTTGATAGTAGGGAATTTGGAGGTGGCTTTTAGTTGAGTCGGCCAACTCCCTGTTTATGTCACCCAGATGGGAATAAGAAAAATACTGTAGGGTTTTCTGCTTCTAATATTTTTTTATGAGATTACTATAATTTAACCCCAGTAAAATATAATGAATACTGTATGTATTTTTTTGTGTGGTTTTTATATACACATGCAGTGTTATTAGTCATTTTTATTTCAGATCTATGTTTTTTACATATAGTATAGAACGGCTCTATATCTAGATAGATACAAAGTAACCAAAAATAACATTTTGTTTCATGATTCACAAGTCTACTGATGTGGATTGTTTGATTCATACTAAAAAAAGTATGTGCCAAAGCATTCCTTCAAGCAGACAAAACTTAGAGTTTCTGAAAATGTGTACATGAACCTTTTAGTACACAGTAAAGCATTATCTTGTTTCTAGCTAATGCCTGCTTGGTATACTAGTGACGTGGAAACAAGTGCCTGCTTAAACTACAGGGGCAGTTTTGGATTTTCTGCTTAGAGGCTCCAGATGTGGACATCCATCTCTGCTCTCCCCTATCTCCCTTCTATGTTGTGGCTCTGAAAGAGTCCACGCCCATTGGCCTAGTTGTTTCATGGCCGCTAATATGGTATGGCGGCAGTGGGGAGCGAAGCGGGCTGGGGGGTGGGCCCGGGCAGGCTGCAACTGAGCTTCACCACTGAATCAAAATGACTTCTGAAAGCCAGATGTTTGTATTTTTACCTAGTTCTATTAACCAGCACCAGTATTTGCATACTATAGCACTTATTACACCTTACAGTATTTTTTCAGCAGAGAAGCGGTGAACATCTTGAAGAACTGGTTCAGCAAGCATTTCTGTCCATCAGTGCAGAGCTATTGCAGGTGCAAAGAGCTTGATGCCTGAGCGCTCCTCTTAATGGACACTGCTCCAATCCCCCCTACCAACTTGGCTGAGCTGCATTGCTGCATCCAGGTGAAAGTAGTGTTCCTGCCACCCAACTTCACTCATCCAGCCTATGGATCAGGAAGTCATTGAGACCTTCAAGGCCTACTATCTTTGCTACACATCCTGCCAGCTTATTGACCAAACAGACAGCAAGAATAAAGATGGCCAGAGATGTATGCAGATGTGCAACCAGAACAGCCCATCATAGTGGAGATAGTGGACCTGGTGAATAAGCCTGGACTGAGAGAAGCAGATGACCAGGACATAGAGGATTTGTAACAAGCTTCAAGCGATAGCCTAATTAACAACCCCCTGCAACCATTGGTGGAACAGGGCATCGAGAAAGCCCAGGACAGCGGTGACTCTGACATGGAGGAATGAAAAGATTTGATCAGCAACATTTTGCATTCCATCCATGACCTTATGGATGATTTATTGGCACATTATCTGGATGCTGGAAGGAACTGAAATGTTAGACACATTGTTATTGTGGCAATGTCTACCAGAATCTGTTGGATGGCAGCAGAAAAAGGCAGATGTCCCTGGACCAGTTTGTTATACAAAAAAATCCAGAAAAGATGACAACCTGTGCTGTTTCTTGAAATTATATTTGAAAAAAGATTATTTTTTGCTTCTTGTTATCTTTCTTTAAAGTTCTTATAAAGTTAAACAGTTTGAAAATTCTATTGTTTTTGTGCCTTTTTTTCAAAGAGTTCCCCATCCCTATCTTTTTTATGTTAAAATAACGGGAATTTATATATATATATATATATATATATATATATATATATATATATATATACATATATATGTGAAGAGTGAGGTAGCTGTGAGTGTCCAGTATTGCAATTTATAGTGATACCTTTTTTATTGGACAAACATATTCATAAATACAGTATATGAAAAGCTTTCAAAGATTGAAAGCTTGTCATATGTTTATGAATATTTTTGTCCAATAAAAAAGGAATCACTATATACTGCAATACACTGATTATTCTTCTATCTGTCTATCTATCTATCTATCTATCTATCTATCTATCTATCTATCTATCTATCTATCTATCTAGCTAAACATACATAAATATATATAAATAAATAAATATATATATATATATATATATATATATATATATATATATATATATATAGTGATGAAGAGTGAGGTAGCCGTGAGTGTCCAGTAATCCAGATGAATAATCAGAGTATTGCAGTATATAGTCATACCTTTTTAATTGGAAAACCATATTCATAAATATATGACAAGCTTTTGAGAGCTTCCTCTCTTTCTCAAGTCCATAGCTACGGTAGGGGGAAAAAGTATTTGATCCCCTGCTGATTTTGAACGCTTGTCCACTGACAAAGAAATGATCAGTCTATAATTTAAATAGTAGGTGTATTTTAACAGTGAGAGACATAATAACAATAAACCCCTTAAGAAAAATGCATGTCAAAAAAGTTATAAATTGATTTGCAGGTCAGTGAGGGACATAAGTATGTGATTCCCTATCAATCAGCAAGATTTCTGGCTCCCAGGCATCCTTTATAAAGGTAACGAGCTAAGATTAAGAGCACTCTCTTAAAGGGAGTGCTCCTAATCTCAGCTCATTACCTGTATAAAAGACACCTGTCCACAGAAACATTCAATCAATCAAATTCCAAACTCTACACCATGGCCAAGACCAAAGAGCTCTCCAAGGATGTCAGGGACAAGATTGTAGACCTACACAAGGCTGGAATGGGCTACAAGACCATCCCCAAGCAGCTTGGTGAGAAGGTGACAACAGTTGGTGCGATTATTCGCGAATGGAAGAAACACAAAATAACTGCCAGTCTCCCTCGGTCTGATGCTCCATGCAAGATCTCATCTCGTGGAGTTTCAATGATCATGAGAACAGTGAGGAATCAGCCCAGAACTACACGGGAGAATCTTGTTAATGATCTCAAGGCAGCTGGGACCATAGTCACCAAGAAAACAATTGTTAATACACTATGCCGTGAAGGACGGCCCGCCAGGTCTTTCTGCTCAAGAAAGCACATGTACAGGCCCGAATGAAGTTTGATAATGAACACCTGAATTAATCAGGGGAGAAATAGGTGAAAGTGTTATGGTCAGATGAGACCAAAATCAAGCTCTTTGGCATCAACTGAACTGTTGGAAAAGGATGAATTCTGCCTATAACCCCAAAAACACCATCCCCACCATCAAACATGGAGGTGGAAACATTATGCTTTGGTGGTGTTTTTCTGCTAAGGGGACAGGACAACTGCACTGCATCAAAGGGACGATGGTCGGGGCCATGCACCGTCAAATCTTGGGTGAGAACCTCCTTCCCTCTGCCAGGGCATTGAAAATGGATCGTGAATGGGTATTCCAGCATGACAATGAACCAAAACACACAGACAATGCAACAAAGGAGTGGCTCAAGAAGAAGCACATTAAGGTCCTGGCATGGCATAGCCGGTCTTCAGACCTTAATCCCATAAAAAATCTGTGGAGGGAGCTGAAGATTCAAGTTGCCAAACACAGTCTTGAAACCTTAATGACTTGGGGCCTCATTCTATTATCGGCCGTAAATCGGCCGTAAGGCTGCGATTCCTTGCGAGGGTTCAGTTAACTCGCGATTCTATTATACGGCCCCGCAAGGATCTCATCTTACGGCCGGCCGCATATCTTGGAACCGGCCGTAAACTGTGAAATATAAAAACTCAAAAATAAATTCAAGCCTGCACTGTACAGCTCTGTAAATGCTAGGGATCATATTGGGGGACATGAGGAATAAAAGGAACCCACTCTCAAGCTTGCACATCTGCCCAAACCCGAGTTCAAATTAACTGTTTATTTGCCGGCTGCGGCGTGGGCGTGTCTGAGGTGCTCCAAGCACTCTGGACTTTTTACATGTATATTTTACGGATATTAAAAATGAAATATTTTACGGATTTGAGTACAGGATAATTATGTGCTATTTTTTCTAACACCTAAAATCCCTTTATAGTCTTCTCAAAGTGCAGGATGGCTTTATTTGAGCTATTTTATGTGCTTAATTGGTGCTAGCGAGACCTTTTTCCTGCAAGTAACTGCGGCTCGTTTTTAGCCTTGCAGAGAGGTTTCCCGGAGCAATTGAATTGCAAATCTCTTGCGGCCGTTTTAGATCAAAGGCTTTCCTCCGGCGCGATCGGCCGCAAGAGATAGCAAGGCACCGGCCGCAAGCCTGCCGGAGCCTACGGCCGTAAGGGAATAGAATAGCAGAATAGCTTGCGGCCGGTCCTTGCGGCCCCGCAGCGGCTGCGGCCGATAATAGAATGAGGCCCTAGGAAAGGATCTACAAAGGATCTACAAGGATCTACAAAGAGGAGTGGGACAAAATCCCTCCTGAGATGTGGGCAAATCTGGTGGCCAACTACAAGACGTCTGACCTCTGTGATTGCCAACAAGGGTTTTGCTACCAAGTACTAAGTTGAAGGGGTCAAATACTTATTTCCCTCATTGACCTGCAAATCAATTTATACATTTTTGACATCTACTATATATTTGTAATTTACACATTGCAAAACATTCCCATCCAGTAATAGCATACATCTATCTAAATTCTTCAGCACCGGACAGATTCTTGTGGTAAGACCAATCATAAACTGAGACTAGCGCAAACCATATTAAAAGAGGAGGGAAGACTTTGACTGCTATATTTCCAAAAATGTACTGACATAATTTTCACACTGAACAACAATTAAAATCATAAGTAAATGATGGGTGAATGAATTAGAGTGGAAAATTTTTAGGCCATTCCAGAATGCATTATCTAACCATATACATAGAGTCATGCACAAATGGCCCACTATAACAATACACAAGCGAATTATCACATGTCCATCTCCCTTCTATCCCATGTGGTATGAAAGATCAAGAAGAATCAAAATTAATTGCACTCCGTTCACATGATTATACCATCACAGCAGCTGTAATTGAAAAGTTCATGTTAGGCACATAACTCAGCTATCCCCAATTGAAGGGAAAATTTGGACTCGCTGATGAACACTTTCTATTATATTTAAAGGTCAGAGCCACCCTAACAGAAATAATAACTTTTCACCATGTTTGCTAGATTATTGACAGTCTTTGAACCATTATGTATAATTTAATCTATTACAAACCATGTACTCTTAGCAATTTATACGCTTGTATTAATACTAAAAAGCGAGACACTCATGTTCGACACAACTCCATTAGCAGTCATAGCAAAAAATAACTAAATACAAGATGGTATCTAATGCTTCACTCGGCTTGTCAAAGATGGCATGCCTTACCATCTCAATTCACCGGAACAAACCTCACCCCTCACCAAGACAAGACTGGATGAATAATGTAACCCTTTTAATTAATAAAACAAGGTTGAAAGATGTTTTGGACACATGTACTGTATCTACAATAAAAAATGGTCCACATGACAATCCTACATAGATAACACAGAATAAGCAGAACACCTTATTGCCCATCAAAAAATGACTGTAAGAAAATGTGAAGGCTGAGAATGCTGTTTGCCACCCAATGCGAGTCTCTTCCCCCCTGACATGATGATATATGTTTTGTAATATTTTTTTAAAAAATTCACTTTTTTTTGTTTTTTTATTGTTATTACTTGTATTTTTCCATGTCATATTCCATATGTATCAAAGAGTACACTAATTAATTGAATTAGTAGTCAATGTCACATGCAACTTATATCTTTAACCAATTCATAAACCATGCTTTTGTAAAATTGTAACATTTTTTATTGTAACGTATACATGAATATTAGAAGAAAGAATAAACTTAGTTTTATACAATATTTATCTGGTTTGCAATACTGAATCCAGAAAAACAGAAAAAACCTAAGTGAAACTTAGCCAGTTGTCTCAAATTGGTAAACAAATAATGACTTCCTGACCCCAGATACTGGGAATAAGATTAGTCCCTGTATCAATACTTTGATTTATTTATGGTCATAGCAAATGCCATGATGAAGGGAAATTGTCTCCTTTGAAGGACAAAAGGAAAATCAATTCTTGGTATAAAAACTTGTTCACCTTTATGGGTACCATTCAGAATTTCTACATGTATGAAATGGTCTTTTAAAGTCTGAACAATTAATCTGGTCCCATAACAAAGTCCTTTTTTGGGGTTCATATTTCTCATTAAAATGACAATTGTGCCCTTTTTTAGTTGTAAAATGTGTTGTGGCATTCCAGATGGTGTTAATGAATTGATAAATTCAGTTGTAAAGTTTGCCTCACTGTCTTTGTCATCTGGCAGAATGGAATCGGCACTGTAATATTTATTTTTGTGTTCCATCTATTCATTTTAAAATGTGGTTATTTAGATTTAATGCATCTTTATTTTTCAATGTTAATATGGCTTTGTTTGTAAGGTTTGAGTAATCATTATGAATTATGCTCTTTTGGAAGATAAGTGATATTATAGACTGCTTGCAAATCATTTCACTGGCAATTTCCAGTAAATTAGTTATTGGCTCTATATTGCCTTCACCAATTTAATTAGCCAATCACTTAATTCATTTTGGCCCTCTGATCTCATATTTTTTTTAAATTTAAGATGTGTAAATATTTTCCCTAGTGGACTTGCCTTTATACATGTTTCGAGAATCTCTGACCGATTTCCATGGACAACAAAAGGTAATGTTTGTCTAAAATCTCCACCTAACAACATCACCTTTCCCCCAAAAGGCAATTCTGTAGCCATGAACAAACAATCAATACCTTGCAGGGCATGGCACAACATCATTGTTGCTTCATCTATTATAATAATTTAGTTTTTTGTAGTTTTTTAGCTTGAGATCATTTCATTTTAATATCTGACACTGATGTTTCCAAAATGTGAACTGGAAGTTTAAATCCACTATGCACAGTTCACCCACCTTCTAACAATAGTGCTGCAATTCCAGTTGTTGCAAAGGCCATAGCTATTTCACCTTTAGCTCGAATGAAACTCATCAGTAAATTATATAGATAAGTTTTCCCCGATCATCCAGGTCCATCAAGATAGAAATAATGCTCTTTGAGCATGTCATCATCTATTGCATTTTTATGGTATTAAATACTTCCAACTGCAATGCATTTAAGAATGCTATTTTTTCCTCTGTTTTTTGCCCAGACCTGAATCCGATTGAAAATCTGAAGAGGGCTGTGCACAGGAGATGCCCTCACAATCTGACAGATTTGGAGTGTTTTTGCAAAGAAGAGTGGGCAAATCTTGCCAAGTCAAAATGTGCCATGCTGATAGACTCATACCCAAGTGAGTGCAGTAATAAAATCAAAAGGTGCTTTAACAAAGTATTAGTTTAAGGGTGTGCATACTTATGCAACCATATTATTTTATTTTTATATTTTTTCTTCCCTCCACCTAAAAGATTTCAGTTTGTTTTTCAATTGAGTTGTACAGTTTATATGTCACATTGAAGATGGAAAAGTTTCTGAAATGATTTATCTTTGTCTAATTTTTTTACAGCACAGAAACCTGACATTTTAACAGGGGTGTGTAGACTTTTTATATCCACTGTACATAGCGTGCATCTATAGTAGATAAGATGAAAGTTCATCATGTAAAAAATAATAATCTTCTTGGTTTTGTGCACCTTGCACAACAACAGTTGCTTCATCCTATCCTTTGTAAATGTATTTGTACACATATTTTATGGATTTGATTGAAGTGCAAGCTTCCACATTTATGTGTGAATTGTACTTAATCAGCAACTGTGGATTATATGGAACCACATATCTATTATCTACAATTTTTCCACAAATTATTGCAGTTTGTCCTTCTTTAGTGCATTTCTTATTTTCCATACATGGAGATTGTGGATTAATATCTCCACATGGACCATGAATTGCGATGTGTTACAATTTCATAGAGTTTTTTTCTGGATGTGGAAGTTCAGCACTAATCAGTGAATCCACTCTCTCTGCTGTATTTAGTTTATCTTTTATTGTAGTATAAAAAGTAGGTGTGCATGTGGAAGTCCTCTTTAAAAAAAAAAAAATGGTATAAACAAAAGCCAGACATTTATTAATAGACGCAAAATATGGGTCAAATTATCTTGCAACCTCACTCGCAGGGTCGCTGGCTCTCCCCCTGAGTTGTGTGTGAGTTCTTTTATTTATTTTGTCCTTTTATTTTTGTTATTTTTGATTCTTTGGAGTCACAAGCTTTGGCTAAGTGTTACTGGCTTCCGTTGTGTTACTGACTCGATTTACAGGTTCGGCTAAGTGTTACTGGCTTTGATTAAGTGTTAGTGGCTTAAAAAAAAAAAAAAAATCCCGCACAGCACGGGGGAACAGACAGGATGTCTGGGAGTGAGGTGGAACACAAATTTAAGTTGATTTTGTTGAGTTTCGGCACTTGAAAATTGGCTACGTGAGAAATAAAATAGTGCCCCAAACAAAGGAAAACAAGGCTACACGACCCTGGACTTCGCAAAACACCACCAACCGTGTACCACTTTCACCCAGGAACGTATGAGGTACAAATTCACTACTACAAAGCACTGCAAATGCTCGCAAACTGCGTAGCACATAGACAAACAACGTTGTTTTACAATCCTAACTTCCAACTAACAACATTACACATCTACAGTAGCGCTTTAAACAAATAAACCAACGGTTTGCCCTTGCGCATTATATGCTGCAGGACAATATAAAGAGATTCAGGCTATCAGGCTATTGATTGCTGGATATATTAATTACAAATAGGTAAAGTTTATTAATTTATGAAGTAAGCTTACCAACGATGACTGCCACAGCCATTGAATAATCCTGTTGAATACTAAGTTGTTGTTCCTAAGAATCTCCTTACATAACATATTGTAACAATGGAAAGCCACTTGACTTAATAAGTAGAGTACTATAAAGAATATCGCCTTCTAGATCGCTACCTTGTCTTACTGAAGACGCTTGTCTACCTTAATGAAACTGTGTGCTATACCATGTAGGCTCATCCAAGATAGGCAGGTAATAGCAGAGAGGTCAGCAAATCTTGGCCCACCGTAGAAGGAACTGGCAACCCACTCCAGTATCTTTGCCAAGAAAATCATATGGATAAGCACAACCAGAAATACAGACAGATATAACTGGTATGCTTCGTCTATATGGTCACTGAGAGTCAGACACGACTGAAGGATTGAACAACAAAAACAAAATAAAAAAAGGATATGATAAAATGTCCACTTCCCAACCCCATGTATACATTGAAGCTAATAGTCAAGGAGGACATCACCATTCACTAAGGCCACATTACTGAACCAAGAGAGGTTGAGGAATGCATACTTTGCATCAACTGGCCCTCCTCATTCTCAACCTCCCTCCTCAACTCCATTCCTCATCCTCATCCTCAACCTCCCTCCTCATCCTCCCTCCTCATCCTCAACCTCCCTCCTCATCCCCAACCTCCCTCCTCCCTCCTCAACCTCCCTCCTCATCCTCCCTCCTCATCCTCAACCCCCTCCTTATCCTCAACCCCCTCCTTAACCCCCCCATCCACAACCTTCCTCCTCAACCCCCCATCCTCAACCCCCTCCTCAACCTCCCTTCTGAACCCCCCATCCTCAACCTCCCTCCTCAACCTCAACCCCCCTCAACCCCCACCTCAACCTCAACCCCAACCCACCTCCTCAACCTCAACCCCCCTCAACCTCCCTCAACCCCAACCCCCCTCCTCAACACCCCTCCTCAAACTAAACCCCCCAAAACCCCCAGCCTCCACCTAAACCCCCCTAAATACCTCCCCCCTCTCCCCTCACTTACCTGCTTGTGCTCCGGACTCCGCTCCTTGATCCGGCGTCGGCGAGCATGTGACGTCACATGCGTGCCGCGTCATTAGCATATACCGGGTGGGTTGAGGGGGGTTTATGCTGAGGAGGGGGGTTTAGGTTGAGGAGGGGGAGGGAAAGAGACATGGGGGGGCAGAGAAACACACGGGGGGGTTAGAGACACACAAGGGGGTTAGAGACACACGGGGAGGGGGTTAGAGACACAAAGGGGGGGTTAGAGAGACACGGGGGGAGAGTGACTCGAGTATAAGCCGAGGGGGCCCTTTTTTGCCTTAATAAAAGGGCTGAAAAACTCAGCTTATACTCGAGTATATATGGTAAGTAAAATTGGACATAATGATGAGACTAGCATGTATTAGATTGCTTGATATTCTCCTTTTTATATAGTAATTTAGTAATTATTAATCCATATAAATATAGATTAATAATGAGTATTGCAATATAATTTGATACCTTTTGTATTGGACAAACGTTATATTTATAATGACGAGCTTTCGAGAGGCTTAACCTCCCTTTATCAAGTCTCAAGCAATACTACATGAGATGGAACCCTCAGTTTGAATAATAACAGCAGATGCAGAGAGAGTGGAAACAGCATCTGACATCATCAGGTAAATTCAAATATGGGGAATAAACACAACATAGCAAAGGAAACATATATACACATATTAAATACACATATACATCAATATATACATGAAAAAGCAGAGCACTGTAGTCCACGGTGATATCTTTCCTGTTGGACAAACACCTCACTAAGAGTGCTAAGTCTGTTATTGTAGAAAAAGAAAAAAAATCACATGAAATTCTGATAATGTGTTAGAAAGCCCAAATCTATATTAAGTCCTGTGTTTTTAGAGTTGAAGAATGTAATCATCTTTATTTCAAATGCTTTTCTCTCTTTGATGCTTTTACATTTTCCTCTGAGTATTTTGACTTTTAAGTTTTGGATGGAGTGATCATTCTGGCTAAAATGGTGTCCTACTGGGCTACAATAACTGTCTTCATTATGTTTTCTTATTGAATGCCTGTGTAAATTCATCCTTAAATGCATTTTTTGGCCAGTTTCTCCAATGTAACAGCCTGTGTCACATAAAGTGCATTGTATCATATAAACCACATTTGACGATGTACATGAATATGATCCTTTGATGTTATAGGTTTTGTTGTTATGTGTGGCTGTATCATCATTACAAATGTGTTGGCATAATTTACAGGCACGTTTGTTACAAGGTTTAGTTCCATTTTTTGTATTCAGTTGTTCATTGGCCAATTTTCTGCTGACAAGTTTTTGTTTCAGGTTTGGTGGTTGTTTAAATGCAAGGATGGGAGGTTTTGGGAATATATTTTTTAATTCAGTATCTTCAATTAGTAATGGTTGTAAATCTTTAATTACTTTCCGAATTTTCTCTAAAATTGGATGGTATGTGGTCACTAGAGGTATACGTGAAGTAGTTTCTTTTGTTTTGTAGTTTAATAGTTGTTCTCGGGGTATTTTGATGGCAGTTGATATTTTTTGGGTAATAATACGGGGTTTGTAACCCTTTTGTTTGAAAGATTCAGACAGAGTTTTTAAATTTTTATCACGGTCTCCAGTGTTTGAGCAAATCCGATGGTATCTAATAGCTTGACTATGGATGATGGCTTGTTTGGTGTGGGAGGGATGGAAACTGGAGCTGTGTAGGTAATTACATCTGTCTGTAGGTTTCCTATATATAGATGAGTGGAGAGTGCCATTGGTGATGGATATAGTAGTGTCTAGAAAGTTTACCTGTTCTGTGGAGAAATCCATTTTAAGTTTTATAGATGAATGGAAGGCGTTGAATGAATTATGAAAGTCTCTGAGTTTGCTTTCTCCTTCTGTCCATATGATGAACAGATCATCTATGTAACGGTAGTATTTGTATGGTTTGTAAATGGATACAGATAAGAATGTTTCTTCTAGATTGGCCATAAATAGATTTGCATATTGTGGAGCCATTTTGGTACCCATGGCAGTCCCCATCATCTGTAGGTAGGTATCTTGGTTAAAAGTAAAATAGTTGTGGGTAAGGATATATTCTATTAGTTTAACAATAACATCAGGGCCATATTTATTGTTTTGCTTGTTTGTTGAAAGAAACCTAAAGCATGCCTCAGTGCCATCTTTGTGTGGGATATTACTGTAAAGAGACTCTACGTCCATGGTAACAAGTAGTGTGTTAGCAGGTAGGTCTTTAATCTGACTGAGTTTGTTGAGAAAGTCAGTGGTGTCCTGTATATAGCTACTGGTGTTACTAACTAATGGTTTAAGGATGTTTTCAACAAATCCAGATATCTGTTCAGTCAGTGTGTCCATACCTGTAACAATTGGTCTCCCTGGGTTGCCTGGTTTATGGATTTTTGGCAGTAAGTAGAAAGTCCCAGTTGTAGGATTGTCGGGGATTAGTTGTTCTAATTCCTGATGTATATTTTTAGGGAATGTTTTGAGGAGTTTTTTAAGTTGAAGAGTATATATTTCTGTAGGGTCCTGGTTCAGTTTCTTGTAGTAGGTGTTGTCTGACAGTTGTCTGTTGGCTTCATTTATGTAGTCCTGAGTATTCATGATAACAACTGCACCTCCTTTGTCTGCCGGTTTGATGGTGATGTTGGGATTGTTTTTTAAAAACTTTATGGCAGTTCTTTCTGATGGAGTAAGATTGTGCAAGTCTCTTTTATATTGTGTTGTTATAATGGACGCCTTCCATTCATCTATAAAACTTAAAATGGATTTCTCCACAGAACAGGTAAACTTTCTAGACACTACTATATCCATCACCAATGACAGTCTCCACTCATCTATATATAGGAAACCTACAGACAGATGTAATTACCTACACAGCTCCAGTTTCCATCCCTCCCACACCAAACAAGCCATCATCCATAGTCAAGCTATTAGATACCATCGGATTTGCTCAAACACTGGAGACCGTGATAAAAATTTAAAAACTCTGTCTGAATCTTTCAAACAAAAGGGTTACAAACCCCGTATTATTACCCAAAAAATATCAACTGCCATCAAAATACCCCGAGAACAACTATTAAACTACAAAACAAAAGAAACTACTTCACGTATACCTCTAGTGACCACATACCATCCAATTTTAGAGAAAATTCGGAAAATAATTAAAGATTTACAACCATTACTAATTGAAGATACTGAATTAAAAAATATATTCCCAAAACCTCCCATCCTTGCATTTAAACAACCACCAAACCTGAAACAAAAACTTGTCAGCAGAAAATTGGCCAATGAACAACTGAATACAAAAAATGGAACTAAACCTTGTAACAAACGTGCCTGTAAATTATGCCAACACATTTGTAATGATGATACAGCCACACATAACAACAAAACCTATAACATCAAAGGATCATATTCATGTACATCGTCAAATGTGGTTTATATGATACAATGCACTTTATGTGACACAGGCTGTTACATTGGAGAAACTGGCCAAAAAATGCATTTAAGGATGAATTTACACAGGCATTCAATAAGAAAACATAATGAAGACAGTTATTGTAGCCCAGTAGGACACCATTTTAGCCAGAATGATCACTCCATCCAAAACTTAAAAGTCAAAATACTCAGAGGAAAATTTAAAAGCATCAAAGAGAGAAAAGCATTTGAAATAAAGATGATTACATTCTTCAACTCTAAAAACACAGGACTTAATATAGATTTGGGCTTTCTAACACATTATCAGAATTTCATGTGATTTTTTTTCTTTTTCTACAATAACAGACTTAGCACTCTTAGTGAGGTGTTTGTCCAACAGGAAAGATATCACAGTGGACTACAGTGCTCTGCTTTTTCATGTATATATTGATGTATATGTGTATTTAATATGTGTATATATGTTTCCTTTGCTATGTTGTGTTTATTCCCCATATTTGAATTTACCTGATGATGTCAGATGCTGTTTCCACTCTATCTGCATCTGCTGTTATTATTCAAACTGAGGGTTCCATCTCATGTAGTATTGCTTGAGACTTGATAAAGGGAGGCTAAGCCTCTCGAAAGCTCGTCATTATAAATATAATGTTTGTCCAATACAAAAGGTATCAAATTATATTGCAATACTCATTATTAATCTATATTTATATGGATTAATAATTACTAAATTACTAGATTACTGGACATTCACGGCTGCTTCACTCTTCCTTTTTATATATATATATATATATATATATATATATATATATATATATATATATATATATATATATATATATAATATAAAGCTAGAAACCAAGATAAAACATGCCAAACATAGTCCCATCTTTAATGGGACCTTGCAAACAACAAAATTAAAGAAACAACAATAGATAATTAGTAGGTTGTAAAATAATTGAAATTAAAAAGCCTACAACTCGCTGGTTGTATAAATGTGCATACCCTTTTATAACGATAGTTATAGCTGTGTTCAGAGTTAACCAATTACATTCAAAAGCATTTCCAAAGCTAAGTAGCATTCATCTCTCTAGAAATTTTGATTAAAACCATAACAAATATCAGCTGTTCCTGTTGGAATTCCTTGAAACTTTTGTAGTTGTGTCATACTGGAATAGCTATGATCTATAAAGAACCGACAAACATCTGTTGAAAGATACTATAAAAGAATATCAAAAGCAATGGATGAACCATGGATCAATGTGAATACTATCATCAATGTGATTAAAAAAATTGTCATAATCAGGATATTCCCCCCAACAAAATAAGGCCTTAAAAAAGATAGGGACTGCAGCATCCCTTCTCAACAGCATTCCTCAGTGCCCATCAATTGGTGAAAGGTTAAACAGAACCCTACATGTCCACAGAGAAGAGGATCATGGACCATGTGATGGGAGTTAGCCATTTGCATACAAAATATTGCCATCACATAGGCCAAGATCCAAGACTATGTAGTCAGGCTAGATTAGATTAAAGGGATATGTAAGTGAGCGGGATTATGAATGCATCTGATAGAAGAGAATTAGTAGTGTATGAAAACATTTTTTTATGGAGATATCCAAGAAAATATAGATTAATTAGCTTATCTTGAAGTTAGCTAAATGTCCTACAGTGCCTTGTGAAAGTATTCACCCCTCTTGTCTTTTTACCTATTTTGTTACATTACAGCTTTAACTTCAATGTTTTGTTAATTGGAATGTTATGTGATGGATCAATACACAATAGTTTAAGTTGTTGAGGTGAAATTAGAAAAATATATACATAAAACTATTTTTAGAAATAGAAAAATGAAAATTGGCTTGTGCGTATGTATTCACCCCCTTTGTTATGGAGCCCATAAAAAGTTCTGGTGCAACCAATTACCTTCAGAAGTTACAAAATTAGTGAAATGATGTCCACCTGTGTGCAATCTAAGTGTCACATGATCTGTCATTACATATACACACCTTTTTTGAAAGTTTGTGGAAAGGCATGTGGGAGATTCCCAAAATGTATGGAGAAAAGTGCTCTGGTCTGATGAGACTAAAATTGAACTTTTCGGCATCAAAGAAAACGCTATGTCTGTCGCAAACCCAACATATCACATCACCCAAAGAACACCATAAAGCAACACTTGAGTGGAAACATGTAAATGTGTTGGAATGGTCTAGTCAAAGCCCAGACTCAAAGATTGCTGATAACAAGCGCAAACCATCCAACTTGAAGGAGCTGAAGCAGTTTTGCAAGGAGAAATGAGTAAAAACCCCAGTGGTAAGATGTGGCAAGCTCATAGAGACTTTTGCAAAGCGACTTGGAGCTGTGATTGCCGCAAAAGGTGGCTATACAAAGTATTGACTTTAGGGGGGTAAGAAGTTATGCACATTGACTTTTATTATTTTGTCCTATTTGTTATTTGCTTCACAATAAAAATAAATAAAAAAAAAAGTTGTGGGCATGTTCTGTAAAATTAATTAATGATGCAAATCCTCAAACAATCCATGTTAATTCCAGTTTGTGAGACAACAAAACATGAAAAATCCCAAGGGGGGTGAATACTTTTGCAATGCACTGTTTGTTTTTTGGCATTTGCATTTTATTGTTTACGCCCCTAGAAAATCCCACCTGAATAAGCATAACATTGAAATTCAGAATCAGGTTAATACATGATATCATTCTTCACCTCAGTGGCTTCTGGCATTCTCAATACAAGAACTGCAACAGTTTCTCCCTCTGCTCTGTACCAGAAAGGTCAAAATATGTATCCTGCTGTATTTCCTGTGTGTACCCAGCTTATGTAAGCGTCCTGTGGGTGTTTACAGCTGGATTTGACTTTTGTGCAAATAACTTTTAAACTGAACTTTTCTAAATAACACATGTTTTTACATACTACTAATACTCCTCTATCAGATGCATTCAAATTCCAGCTCACTTACATATCCCTTTAATATTTGGACCAATCGATTGTCACTAAGGAGTGCTGTTGAGAAGTCAAAAAATATATGGGCAGCCCCTAAGTCCTGCTCCGCCTAGCCACAGGGCCCCAATCCCACGTGGCCGGTCACCACCTCCCTGGTGGTGGTGGGGGGGGGGGGGCAGGGAAGGCATCCCCCCAGTAGGCAGCGGCACCTGCAGTGGCAGTGGTGGATGTATGGGGGGGGAGGGATGTGCTGCGTGTGAATGGGATATGCCTCTGGGGTGTAGGAGGCAGGGCTGGGGACCAGAGCATGTCACATGACATCTGCAGTCACTTGCTGGAATGCAATCTGGTCCGTCCCCATCCTGAGCAGCACGGCCAGGTACGATTCAGTCGTTAGGTGGTGCCTCCTCTCCTCCCTATTGTGCCTGACCTCCAAATGATTTGTGGTGATGCTGGCCTTGATCCCCTGGAGACACTCCATCTGCTGCCACATGAGGGCCAGCATCTTTGCCTGCACTGCCTGGCTTGGTGTTTGGGTTGGAGGGCTGTGGGGCGTGGCCTGGTGAGGAGGTGGCAGTGGTGGTGGCCCAGTGGGGAGGGTCTGGGGCACGGCTGGAGCCAGGCTCAGTAAGGGCGATGATGTTGGTGAGCCGTTGGTGATGGTGGCAGCGGAAGAGGTGTTGGTGTCAAGTCCAGCTGGTCCCTCCATTAGGAGGGCCCCAAAAAGATGATGAGTCTCTGGCCACTAGAAAGATGACATCCTTCTCCTCCAAACCAGGGCCCTCTGCTCCTCTTCTTTCCTCCTCTCCCTGCGTCGGTTCCTGCTGGGCGGGGGCTTGTTCCTCAACTTCCTGCTCTGATGGAGCCGAAGGCCCCGCCTCTGACTCACCTCTGGACCCAGACCTCCTTGATGCTGACAGATAGAAAAGAAAGGTATATGTTATTAGTATGATAAATAATACATTGTTTTTGTTCATTCCTAATTATCTGACATCTAGGCTTGAACCTTGATGATTCTCCTAATTGCAACTCATATTATCTATAATTTGCTAGATATGATTTATTCTTTGGTTCTTGGTCTTGATTGTTCTTGGCTCCTAATGCTATCTTGATTCCGGCTGCGGGCTGTAACTGCATAAGCTGCAGTGGGCACACCAATACATGGACTCTCTATTGGTTGATTACTTGTTGTGCCCAGGAATGACAGTGATTTGTCTGCTTCATGGATTTAATGATGCATCCATCTATTCCTTGTTAATTCCATGGAGCTGACATGTCAGTGTCCTTGTTAGTCATCATGTACATGTGTAGTGTGTGTGATGTACATGTGGTGGAATTTTGGTGTATGTCATATTCACCTGACATGGAGGCTGGGTCTTGCTGGGCCACCAGGCCTGAATCTTCAGTGGCGGGCACTTGCTGAGAAGGTTCTTGGCTACCCTCTCCCACTGGTTGTAGCACACAGTCACTTGGGGGCCACCACTTGGTGCTGCAGCTTGCTTGACCTCTTTGGCCATCATCCTCCTCACCTTGGCCCTGATGTCATCAAAAGGTGCTTGACGAACCTCAAATCCGTTTGCGTTGTGCCCATTGCTGTTACCAATGGGATCAGACCCCTCAACCCTTTCCCTTCTCTACATGTGCCTGTTGCTAGGGCCACCCTGCCACCACCTCCTCTCCACTCTCCACCTCCTGCACCACTTTCACTACCTACTCCTCCTCCGCCACCTCCTCCTCCACCACTTCGACCACCTCATCCTCCTCCTCCTCTCCTCCACCACTCCCAACCTCCTCCTCCTCTCCTCCACCACTCCCCAGAGCCACATAGTCCTCTCCTTCATCACTCCTCACCTCCTCCTCCTCTCCTCCACCACTCGTCAGGGCCACCTCTCTCTCACCTCTCCTCATCTCCTCCTCCCCGCCTTTTCCATTCCTCTCCCCTCCTCTCTCCTCCCTCAATTACAATCCCAAAAATAGGATAAGGATACATAAAAATAAGTGTTTCTGTGTATATATATATATATATATATATATATATATATATACATGAGGTAAAAAAATGTGTGTATTATGTGTATTTATTAACTGTTGTGGGATGGGTGTGTGTGTGTAAGGAGTGATCTAGTGTATCTATGTGTGTTCTTTAATTTAGGTGTATTGCTATTATGTGTAATCTGTAAATATGTGTAATCAAGGACTAAGTGCAAATTTGTAATTAAATTAATAGAAATAAAGAAAACCGCAATATACTGCTCACACAAATCGCCTACTCTCTCAATGTCACTGAAAAACCTCCAACGCCAGGACCTGCGTTCTACTTCGGAAGAAAATACAACACAGTCAACGCATGGGTGGGTGGAACGCATCTTTCTAATCTTCCCCTGTCAATCATCTGCGGCTAGACCGCTTTCTATTGGCTGAGAGGCCTGTGTCGCATTACATTATACCGTGATTGGATCGTAATGGCGGATCACATCTCGGCCAGCCCATTAACAGTTTGCGGCCGCAGGAGGGGTTTATGGGCTTTAGATCTTTTGCCTGTAACTAGCGCCCTTGCTCTATTGAATAGCTCTGAAATTGGAGATGAACGGGAGCCCGCAGGACGCCCGCAGACATATGGCCAGGATCCCGTGAGATGTGGACTTGGAATTGAATCCGGCATTAAGTGTTCAAAATTGGCAGAGGCTTATTCACAAATATTTACTGCTGCAATTAATTCAAAAGGTGCTTCACCAATGGAGTAGATGTGGGAGAGGTTGTTTGTATATAAATATTTAAGTATAGGATGTTGTAGATTTTTTTATTTAATTTTTCCCAACAATAATCTATTGTTTTTTCTTAAATTTTGTTAAAAACAGAAACATGTGTGATGATTAAAAAAAAGAAAGACATTTGTGTTTCAATGTCAGTTTATTTAGACACAGTTTGTGTCAGAATTTAGTGTCCTTGAGTCACTGTTAGGATACAGTTTTCGAGGTGAATAGAATTCTTCTTCTTATTTTATTATATTTGTATTATTTATAATTATTTTATTTGTAGAGTGTCTGGAGATTCCGTAATGCTAGGGGTATAATAAACACACGGATAACATTTATACATACATTTAAATAAGACAACACAGCACATGTGTACATATACATTGGTACAGAAAGAGAAGAAGGCCTTTCTCTTGCTTCCAATCTAAAAGGTAATTGGAGTAGTAAAGACTTGAGGTGAGAGGACTGCTTGAAGGTAATACTCAAATTTGATTTTATGTTATTGAAAGGATTAGATTATGTTTTCACTTAATACATGAAATGTAAATATTTGTACAATAAAAATCTTTAAACATTGTATTTGTATTATACTATATTCCAAAAACTGATCTGTCTAGTTACTGGTTTCTGCAAAAGTTTTGAAACAACTGCATGCCAGTTTTACAAGAGGTACAAATGGTCAAATGGTAATGACAGTTTATATTGGTGACAATTTATGTCACAGTCCTCTACCAGTGGCGGCTTTCAAGTTGGAGGGGCGCCAGGGCGAAACGTAGCCCCTCCCCCTTTTTCAAACAACACCCATTTTATAACTCCTCCCCTAACGTCAGGATGACCTTTATAAGCCCCGCCCAATGACCTTATACTTGCAACGCCCATTGAAATACATGATCAGCAATGCAGCAATGTCAAGAAGTAAAGTAACAATGTGTTAAATTCATTGGTATACAATATAGATTGAAAAAACTCATGTGACAAGACTACAGCAATATCATAATTGCACCTATACGCATTAACAGGAAAATTAAAGCAGTGACACTTACCATTAGTCGGCTCTTCTTCTCAGGGTATTCACGTTCAGTAAGTTGACCAACGAGTACAAACAAATCTGCTGCCACAGAGGGTTTGCACCTGGGGTTGAAAGAAAACAAGCAAATCAATCCGACCATTCAAGAACAAAACCATACTTTCAAAACCTTAAAAGACCAAGTGGAACCATATAGGCCCCAAACATACCTTAAAATACCAAGTGAGACCATATAGGCCCCAACCGCACCTTAAAAACCTTAAATACCCAAGCATGATCAAATAGGCCCCAACCGCACCATAAAAACCTTGATTAATCAAGTGTGACCATATAGGCCCCAACCGCACCTTAAAAACCTTAAACAACCAAGTGTGACCATATAGGCCCCAACCACACCTTAAAAACATTAAAAGACCAAGTGTGACCATATAGGCCCCAACCGCACCTTAAAAACATTAAAAGACCAAGTGTGACCATATAGGCCCCAACCGCACCTTAAAAACATTAAAAGACCAAGGGCCTCATTCTATTATCGGCCGCAGCCGTTGCGGGGCCGCAAGGACCGGCTGCAAGCTATCCGGCTATTCTATTCCCCTCCGGCTGGGGATTCCGGCAGGCTTGCGGCCGGTGCCTTGCTATCTCTTGCGGCCGCTCGCGCCGGAGGAAATCCTTTGATCTTAAACGGCCGCAAGGAAATCGGCCGTAAGAAATTCCTATTTGCAATTCAATTGCTCCGGGAACCCTCTCTGCAAGGCTAAAAGCGAGCCGCAGCTTACTTGCAGGAAAGAGGTCCCGCTAGCACCAATTAAGCACATAAAATAGCCCAAATAAAGCCATCCTGCACTTTGCACAGTCTATAAAGTGATATTCGGTGTTAGCAAAATTAGCACATAATTACCCTATACTCAAATCCGTAAAATAATTTTATTTTAATATACGTAAAATATACATGTAAAAAGTCCAGAGTGCTTGGAGCACCTCAGACATGCCCACGCCGCAGCTGGAAAATAAACAGTTAATTTGAACTCGGGTTTGGGCTGATGTGCAAGCTTGAGAGGGGGTTACTTTTAATCCTCATGTCCCCCAATATGATCCCTAGCATTTACAGAGCTGTACAGTGCAGGCTTGAATTTATTTTTGCGTTTTTATATTTCAGAGCTTATGGCCGGTACCAAGATATGCGGCCGGCCGTAAGGGGAGATCCTTGCGGGGCCGTATAATAGAATCGCGAGTTAACTGAACCCCCGCAAGGAATCGCAGCCTTACGGCCGATTTAAGGACGGTAATAGAATGAGGACCCAAGTGTGACCATATAGGCCCCAACTGCACCTTAAAAACCTTAAAAGACCAAGTGTGACCATATAGGCCCCAACCGCACCTTAAAAACCTTAAATAACCAGGTGTGACCATATAGGCCCCAACCGCACCTTAAAAACATTAAAAGACCAAGTGTGACCATATAGGCCCCAACCGCACCTTAAAAACCTTAAATAACCAAGTGTGACCATATAGGCCCCAACCGCACCTTAAAAACATTAAAAGACCAAGGGCCTCATTCTATTATCGTCCGCAGCCGTTGCGGGGCCGCAAGGACCGGCTGCAAGCTATCCGGCTATTCTATTCCCCTCCGGCCGGGGATTCCGGCAGGCTTGCGGCCGGTGCCTTGCTATCTCTTGCGGCCGATCGGGCCGGAGGAAAGCCTTTGATCTAAAACGGCCGCAAGGAAATCGGCCGTAAGAAAAGCCTGGTTGCTATTCTATTGCTCCGGGAACCCTGTCTGCAAGGATAAAAGTGAGCCGCAGCTTACTTGCAGCAAACAGTTCCCGCTAGCACCAATTAAGCACATAAAATAGCCCAAATAAAGCCATCCTGCACTTTGCGGAGTCTATAAAGTGATATTCGGTGTTAGCAAAAATAGCACATAATTACCCTATACTCAAATCCGTAAAATATATATTTTTTAATATACGTAAAATATACATGTAAAAAGTCCATAGGGCTTGGAGCACCTCAGACACGCCCACGCCGCAGCCGAAAAATAAACAGTTAATTTGAACTCGGGTTTGGGCTGATGTGCAAGCTTGAGAGTGGGTTACTTTTAATCCTCATGTCCCCCAATATGATCCCTAGCATTTACAGAGCTGTACAGTGCCGTCTTGAATTTATTTTTGACTTTGTAGATTTCTGAGCTTACGGCCGGTTCCAAGATATGCGGCCGGCCGTAAGAGGAGATCCTTGCGGGCCGTATAATTGAATTGCGAGTTAACAGAACCCCCGCAAGGAATCGCAGCCTTACGGCCAATTTTCGGCCGATAATAGAATGAGGCCCCAAGTGTGACCATATAGGCCCCAACCGCACCTTAAAAACCTTAAATAACCAATCAAAACCATATAGGCCCAAACTGTACATTAAAAAAAATGAAATAAAAAAAAAAAAAAAAATATATATATATATATATATATTGAGATATATATATATATATATATATATACATATATATATATTGATTATATATATATATATATCTATATATATATATATATATATATATATATATATATATTGAGATATATAATTAATTATATAGATATAATTATATATATAGATATATATATATATATATATATATCAATATATATATATCAATATATATATATATATATCTCAATATATATATATATATATATATATATATATATCTATATATATATATATATATATATCTATATCTATATATATATATCAATATATATATATATATATATATATATATATATATTTATATATATATATCAATTATATATATATATATATATATATCAATCAATATATCTATCAATCAATATATAAATCAATCAATCAATATATATATATATATATATATATATATATATATACACACACACACACATAAAGCAATATACATAAAACAAAAAAATATATTAATTGATATTTATTAATTGATTAATTGATGTACTTTATTAATTATTTGATTATTGTTCATGTATTTGTATTAGACATTATTTATTATACATATTACAGTGCTATTTATTTGCTATACATGTTACAGGATATTATCCTGTAACATGTATATCACATAAATAGCCCTGTAATATGTATAATACATACAAGTTCACACTAAACTTTTTTGCCCTTACAGGCTTCCATACCTGCTTTGCTAATTTTTTAAAGACTCTGATTGGTTGAAATCAATGTCAATCAAAAAATGTCAGCCAATCAGAGTCCTTCAAAAATAGTATAAAAGGCGGAGCGTGGGAAAAAATCAATTAGTCGCAGAGGGAGCTCCTTGTAGGGGGAGCTCCGTTAGATTATTGTTTTTTTTTTTTTAGAGCGTCTGATTTTTTAGGTGGAGGCCTCTTGCAATGGGCCAGAATGGATGGACAATGGCTACAATCAAGATGAGGACAAGGGCTTCTATCAAGATGGAAGGACATGGACTTCAATCAAAATTGATTGGAATGCCCGACTATCCAGGGCAGAAGGGCGCCGCTGGAGGGGTCAATTTGGAAGGTATGTGCTGTTATGTTTACTTATTGTTTTTTTTGCCCTTCCCATATTTTTATTCCATCTTTGAAAGTGTCAGGCAAAGTATCCTTTTTATTTTAACTGCAATGTTAAAGATCCATTGCCTGTCACTTTGAAAAATGGAATAAAAATATGGGGGGGGGGTTGTGTTGTGTGTTTAACTGGTAGCATAGGCAGGTGGGTTGGTAGTTAGGTCAGGGTGGGGTCAGGTGTGGTCACTGGGTCAGGGGGGTAGGTAGGTGGGTTGGTAGTTGGGTCAGGGTCTTGTCAGGTGTGGTCACTGGGTCAGGGGGGTAGGTAGGTGGGTTGGTAGTTGGGTCAGGGTGGGGTCAGGTGTGGTCACTGGGTCAGGGGGGTAGGTAGGTGGGTTGGTAGTTGGGTCAGGGTGGGGTCAGGTGTGGTCACTGGGTCAGGGGGGTAGATAGGTGGGTTGGTAGTTGGGTCAGGGTCTTGTCAGGTGTGGTCACTGGGTCAGGGGGGTAGGTAGGTGGGTTGGTAGTTGGGTCAGGGTGGGGTCAGGTGTGGTCACTGGGTCAGGGGGGTAGGTAGGTGGGTTGGTAGTTAGGTCAGGGTGGGGTGAGGGTTGGCCAGGCCCCGATGGGCCTACAGGGGGGGTGATCGGGGGTTGGCATAGGCCCCATGGGGGTGATCGGGGGTGGCACAGGCCCCATCGGGGTGATCGGGGTAATCGGGCGGTGGCATAGGCCACATGGGGGGGATCGGAGTGATCATGGGGTGGCACTGGCCCCATGGGGGTGATCAGGGGTGGCACAGGTCTTTTGGGCCTAGGTAGGTAAGTTGGTGGGTGGGTGTGTGTGGGTAGCAGGCAGGCATAGTGGGGTAACTCGGGGGACCCTTCATTTTATTAGGGGGACTAGGGGTTTGGCCAGGACAGTTAGGACTTACTGTAAGGTTGGGTCAGTCTGAGTGAGTAGTTTCAGCCAGGGAGGTCTCAGTCTCAGCGGGAGCAGGAAACGAAAAGAGGGCTGGGACTGGCTTATGGTGGTTTTTTTAACAGGGCGCTGTCAATCAAAAATGAAACTCGAGGCTCTATTAGCTGGCGGGCGCTCTGAGCTAACGGTCTGGGTGGGTTTAGGTGGTTCTCCTGACAACTGTACAGCCTTCCATCATTGATTGGTCAATGATGGAAGACTGTCAGTCATTGAAATGGATACATTATCACTGCCCATGCATAGCGTCTTTCTGGTTGATGGGCGAAATGTATTAACGGTCATGACTCATTCATAGAGTCTAAAGGTTACTAGTGTAGTGTAATATGATCACACAGCGATGCAGGGAAAGCTACAATGGATAGTGTAGGCACACAGCAGTTAATGTATACACACAAGGGGTTATCTTAAAGTGACAGTGTCCCAGGGAATAGTTTGCTTCATTTATTACTGTAATAACACTTGAATGCTGATGTACACATTATATTTAATTGTTTTTTGTTTATTACTAATAAATTATTGTGTTTTTTTTTATTTCAGGGTCACGAAAATATTTGGGGGGGGCGTTGCCCCAACGCCCCTATGCACGGACCACCACTGTCCTCTACACATCCATTATTGAAGTGTAGAGGATTTAGATATTCTTTACAAAAGTTTGACTGTATGCATCCATGACAGAAACATTTATTTCCCTGATAATATGTTATGTACATTTTTTTGGATGTGTTTTATTTACAGTCACAAGGTACAACTATGTGCATCAGGTTTGCCCTAGTTACGCTATTTTTTTCTTGGGCCATTGGTAAGACATGATTATCTGGTTCTTTGATATATTTGTAGGAAAAATGGTGCTCTGTACTTTCTGTATAGCTGACTTATTGGTCACATGGGTAGGATTTATAGACAAGTTTATTTGTATTCATTTTTTTTAACAATAATGAAAAACAGGTTTACATTTTACGTGTAATTCATTTTCACATCATATACTTGAATATTTTAATTTTGTTAAAAAAAACACAATTGTGTACAAAAATAATAATGTATTAGTGACAGCCAGTACTATAGTAAGTGCTGATAGTAGCCATAATAGATACAATATAAAAGAGAATCGGATGAACATATAAAAAAAAAAATCAGCAAATTATTATTCTCTGATGGAATTAGAAATGCTAAAAATAATTTACCCTTTGTAAAGATGAAGTTACATTTAGATAAAATAATTTTAATGACCATGGGGAGAAAATAATGTCACAGATTGCTTATACGCAGTAGTATAATAAACAGTAATTTTAATTATCACAAGGGAATCCTTTAGCAATCTCAGTATATCTATGCTGCTTTTTTACCTGTTTTGGACCACAATCTCAGAAAATCTCAGAGAACATGAAGATAAACTCATTTGTGATTTTTGAAAGGAGCCTTTTTTTGTAAAAATAAAAACGGGGCACACATTTGTGATGCATTTTTAGCACAGATTTCTAAAAAAACATGCATAGCGTCCCTTCCCTTAAATGGTTTCATATAAACGCATGTACTGTGGGTTGTGATTTTAAAGGACCACTGTCATCTATGAGAGCATGTAACCATTTATTAAGTTCTAGAAGTGTTAGGCATATTATGAGATAATTCAACTAGAGGGTAATACAACATTTACTTGGAAGTAAGCTATTTGTCCATGCACATATTGTTTCACATTTTTAAGTTCACTTTTTAAATGCTTTCTTAACATGGCACAGAGTTATGAATCTGAATTAAGACAAATTAATTAAAAACATGCTAACATTGTCAAGGTCGGAGGAAAGGAGTAGCAGAGTTATAATACTTTATTTTTACTTACTAAATTGTTGTGATACTGATATTTATTTGATAGAAGAGGAATGTGACCCCTTGACTCTTTCACACACAGTGACTTCACTATCCTTACTTTGATTTTCAATAATAATACAAAGAAGAACACTTGGAAAATTAAATTACTATTTTTTTATGAGGCAAGACTCAATTTGATTTCTAAAATGTCTCATCTTACATAATATTGCACATATAAGCAACTTTGTACTTTTTAGCTTTTAAATGTTAAACAATTTTTCATTTGTTCCTCAGTCTTTGCCTGAATATATTTGAGACATTTCTTTCATGTGAATCTTTCACTATTTATTTGTAGCTTTGCACACTTTTGTGAATCTTACAAATATAATTTTTGTAGTAACATAAAAAAAGCTGTGGTAATTATTCTAGAAATGGGTAACCATACCAAGATGCAAGGGTTCATCTTAAATGCCTTTTCTGAAGTCAAGGAACTAAAAGCTTTGATCTTGTTGATATTTATGTTCCTTTATATTGCTACAGTATTTGGGAACAGCTTGATAATTTTCCTTAGCAGCATAAATTCACATTTGAAAACACCCATGTATTATCTTCTCAGCAACCTCTCATTCATGGATATCTGTTACAGCTCTACCATAATCCCACAAATGCTGACCAACTTGATGTTGCAGAAATCTGTTATCTCCCTTCCAGCTTGCATTAGCCAAATGTATATATTCCTCTCTTTGGCAGCCTCCGAATCCTCTTTACTGGCTATGATGGCCTATGATCGATATGTTGCCATTTGTAACCCATTACGATATGTATCCATTATGAGCAGAGAGGTCTGCTTACATATGACAATTGGGACCTGGCTAATTGGATGCATCTATGGAGCCATTCACACTGCCAATACATTCAGGTTGCCATTCTGTGGTTCCAATGTTCTCAATCACTTTTTCTGTGATATCCCACCTTTGCTCAAGATCTCCTGTATTGACACATACTTCAATGAGGTGACTATTTTCATTGTGGGTGGTTTTCTAATGCTGGGTTGCTTTCTCTTGATAGTTTCATCGTACATGCGTATCCTCTTTTCAGTGTTAAAAATTCCAAAAGGGCAAGGCAGAGGAAGGGCTTTTTCCACTTGTGTATCCCATCTCATCATTGTCCTGCTTTTTTATGGCAGTGGTAGTTTTATGTACTTTCGCCCAAAATCTAACCTACTGACTGATAAAGAGTGGCTTTTATCAATGTTTTACACATGCATTACACCTTTCTTAAACCCACTTATCTATAGCTTGAGAAACAAGGATATCCAAAAGGCACTGGTAAAATGTATCACCAGCAATCAGATGCTGAGGTGTTCATAGACAGAAAGGGCTTTATTTATCAAGTGGCATATTATAGTTATTATTTACCATTCTATGACTACTATTTGTCATAGAATATATATATATATATATATATATATATATATATATATATATATACTGTATATAAAACACAGTGTTTTTCTATTATGTAATGCAGCTCAAATCTAAAACCATTACTCTATGTATTGAATAATAGAAATGTGTTCACTGCTGACAAATTCACAAATTCCACTTGATACATTTTCCAATTTCCCTGCTTAACACCTTCGATAAATATAGCCCTTAATTTCTCTGCTGAGCCTATATAAACAGATGTCATTGCACATTAAGATAAAATGTTTTATTTTATTCTAAAAGATATTAATAGTTTAATGTCTTATGACAGACTGCTATTTTGTAGTTAAAGGCATATGTAAGGGTCCTGGATTATAAATGCATCGCATGAAGGGGAATCAGTAGTATATGCAAAAAAAAAAAAATTGCATGAAAAAATACCAAAATAAACATTTAAAAACTTATCCTGATGTTTGCTAAATCTTTAAAGTTTGCAAGCTGCATATTTTGTTAGTTGTCACCCCTGAAAATCCCTGCTAAGATTAGCATAAAATTCATAATTTGTTCTGGCCAATCAGGAGAAAGTAGAGGTTAGCTGAAACATTTCTACTACACTCTGGGGTTCCTGTGTTGCAAATCAGCCTGGGATATGTAGTCTCTTTCTTTCTCTCTCTCTCTCTCTCTCCCTGGCTCTGGTTCAGCTGTGAGCTCAGACCACATCCAACCACTTGATTCCATCCAGCAGCAGTTAATTCCTGTGGTGTCTACCAAAAAGGTCAAACTCTGTACCTGGCTGCCTTTCCTCAGTGTACTTGGTTATGTAAGCTCCCTGTGGGTGTGCAGAACTGAATTTTACTCTCCTGCATTTAACTTTGTAAGTACACTGAACTTTTCCACATAACACATATGTTTCTGATAATCACTGCCTGTTTCTTACCAAACATTTGAAACCCAAGAAACTTATAAATACCTTTAAGCCTTAACCAGTAGAAATTCTTCAACTTTTAAAGTAGTTCTAGTCATTCATTGAGAAGACCTAGCAATCCCATGTGTCTGGTGATAAAAATAGAAATGAACAATTGTATGTCTTCAACATTAGCTAAGGCTTTCCTCATTCTCTAATGTTAAAGCAAAGTCATATGAAATTCTACTGAACTTTGCAGCCAGTGATGCACTGTAGTTCCTTTATATACCACTCAAATAATAGTAAAAACAACAGTATTTCACTAGCTTTCTGCACGAAGGAGGAATGATCTTCACTTTTCAAAATTGGTGGATCTGAGCAGGTTCAGTTGACCTTTATCTGAGCTTCAGCACCTAATCTTTGGCTGCTTTCCTTTCTTTATGAGGGTTACAGAGAATATTCTATACTGTTTCTATTTTGGGGGTTCATCCTAGGCAGCAACCCAGATACATTCAGTATAATTCATGCAGGGCTGGAGTAGAAGCACAAGATGACAAAAATTCTTAATGCTGCAAATTGAATGCAATCTCCTTATAATAATATCTATGGTTAAGGTGCAGCACTCAGTATTTGAAGTAGCTGGCATCTGGGTGAAGTGAGACTGGAGATCTTCAATAGATACAGCCAAAGTCTCCAGGTGCTACAAGTAGTAGACCTGGAGGGTAGAGCGGGTTCTATAATTTATAGGCTTAGTTGCTGTGTAAGGCTGGTCTGAAGGAACAGTGTGGCAAGGTAGAGATAAGGGTCAGAGACAAAAAATCATTGTCAAGGATTCCCGGAGTGCCTGTTCTTCCCTTACCTGTCTCCAAGCATCTGCTGCAGTTCCCAGACAGGCATGCCAGTGTAAGCAGGATTCTTAAAATTCAGCATATTTATTAGCAGCAGATGAGCAATGACTCTGACTTCTAGCTGAACTATTTAAAGGAATTAACCCAATAACTAAGTGTCTATTGTTCGGGATCCTCATATTCGCTGTGAGCTACTGTTTGCTGCAGTGTATGGTTGCAGCTTATACCTTCAGTTGTTCTTTGGCTCACTTCTACTGTGTTTCTTTATACAATGCCCCCTTTTCCTACTCTCTGAGTTCATTGGTTGCTTGCTCCAGTCCACAGCTCCTGTTAGTTCCAGCGAAACCAGTCTGTGTACAAAGCCAGTTCCTGCCTACCACAGTCCTCAGCTCCTATCAGTATCAGCCTATCCTTCCTGTTTACAAGTCCAGTACCTGCTTAATCCACTTCTCAGTTCCTGTCTGTTCCAAGTGGTTTCCTGCCTTTGGATCTGATATCGGTGCTTTCAGGTAAATTCCTACACTGAGAATCATCGTCAGACAGTCTCAGATCTAAAGTCTGGCGGATATCCTTCATAAGCAAGGGTCAAAATAGAAGGTCAGGGACCAGTGAGTGTCCAAGCAGAAGGTCAAGGGATGGTCAGCAGCATAAAATCAATAAACAGGAGCACCAAGTTAGAAGAGAACAAACAAAACAATTGAACACATCTACTTAGACGTTACTGCTTTATATAGGCCCAGTGTTACACAACCTGGGACCATGACATTGTTTTAACACATGTTTCAATTTGCCCTAAGCAGCAAGAAGCAAAAGTAAACATTGTCATTCTTTTAAACTGTATACAAGATGTGTGTTGAGGTTCAATAAAAAGTTATTGCTGTATATACACTGACATAATATATCTTGTCCTGTGGTTTCAGTACCATTTTTTATTATTTTGGTTCCTGTGCCAACCAAGAGCTCTCATCATTTCTGCCAATGTAGTGAACTGTAGATTTGGTGGCAAGATTTGTGATACAGCTATAGCTGGTTTCTGCCACTATATTTGTCTATGCTTTTCTCTGACTTGCTACTCAATAAATAGTCTAAATGTATTTATAACAAGTTAGATAGCTGTGGTCAGTTGTTGCTCAGCTTCATATTCAACCCTTAGTATCATAATTTTCAATACAGCAGTCTCTATTCACATTGAAAATTTGCTATAATTAATATTTTCTACATAAAAAGGATGTATACTTATGGATTACCTACCTGCTAATATTGTTAACTTATTATTACATACTTTACATATATGTGCAGATTTCCTTGATGAACAGTAATCCTTTAACAAATTTGTTTTAAAGGGACATGGAATCCATCAATAGAGAAGGATCACTAAAAATTAACTAAAAAACTAGTAATGCATTATAACATATTTATGTAACCCAGGTACAATCTTTTGTAATGATTGAGTGTGATGTTTTCTAGACTCAAGGACCAAAAACCACAAGCACAGCCAGATGGTGATATTATCAGTTTACTGGAATCAAACAATTTCAGTTTACACATTTGTGTTCTTTAAACATTGTAACCAAAGGAAAAATGTGAAATGAATTATTGCAGTAAAGAGAATATATAAGTAGACCGATCTTCCCCTAAATAAAACATTCCCTTGACCCAAAATACATTGCTCACTAAAGGCCTATCTCATATCTTCCTTTATAGGAAAAGTCATTTTTATTAAATTGGAAAACTGGCTGCCAACTACGTATATGACTAATTTCAATCAGGATCCAGAAAAAGGAATACTACTGAAACAGCTCTGGTACGTGTCCTAAATGATATCCTAATGGAAGAGACCGGGGTGACTGTTCTATACAAATCCTCCTTGACCTCCCTGCAGTATTTGGCACAGTGGACCATCATATTTGAATGAACCATCTCAAGGAATATATTATTATTTTGTATTGTATTGAATATTGTTAAGTGGGTGGTATAACATTGATCTGATTAAAATCCCTCCTATCTGACAGATGATACAATAAGACAACATTGTCTATACCTTAAATCCTAATCTATCATTATTATGCTGATGAACACACATTTACCTATTATTTAAACCAGGCACAAATGGCCAGTGTCACTGATTGATTGCCTTTTTGTTCTCCTAAACTGGATGAGCACCAGCTGGCTGAAGTTGAACCCTAATAAGACAAACGCACATTTTGTTGAAGGACACCATTGGATACACAGAAAATAGTAGAATTGCAGATATATCATTCACAGCAAGTACAGTCCAGACTTCTGTAATCCACCTGAACAAAATGTGAGAGGATTAAGAGTTTTAAATGTGCTGAGGTGCTCTATTCACCCTACATATATAATTAACCAGGTCAGCTAACTGTAAGAAAGTCACACTTCCATCAATTTACAACTACAAACTATAGCACTCTGGAAAAAGTGATTAAATTAAGTGATACATTTCAATACTTATATAAACATCTCTATATTCAGAAAAGTAAGCACCACAACCCTAATCCTCTCCTAGTTAACACGACTGAATACACAAGACTTCACACAAAGCACAGTCCAGAGTTCCACGACCCGAATGCACCAATAATCCACACTATATATTGCATGAAATCACCGCACTGCAGATATGTGACAGGCTAGTGATATAATTGGTTATGGCCAGAGAGATTCCAAGAGGTTGTGGGCTCTGCAAGCACTGTAAGTTGGAGTGTAAGGATTGCTCCTTAACTACTGCAATGCACTATCCTTGGGACCAGAAACTGCAATGCACTATCCTTGGGACCAGATACACAATGTGATGGCAAGGATTGCCCAAATGGACTTTTGGGGACTATGAACTGTGTGGGCCCTGAGGAGAACCTAGTACCTGAATCATTGTAACCCCAACCTGTGTGATTGTTAATATTAAAATTTACATGAGACTTGTTTAAGTACTATTACATGTTGTTTTTATGTGTAATATAATGTGGACCACAATGGTGAATGTTGGGATTACTATATGATGTTACATGCACTGTAATAATGTTTTTATACGGTGGCTAGCAGAGATGCACTTTTTGCCATGTTGGTTGGTGTGACAAAAGGGGGGGGGGGAGTAACCCAAGGGTTTCTACAACAATTTAAATGTACATAAGGCCCCCAGATAAACCAGAAGATTTTCAACAGGACAACGTTTATTACCCCTGGAATGTGACTTAAAAAAGTGGGAGATATGGGTTACACATTGCTGATAAGAGAATAGAAGTGAGTTTATTGCCCTCTGGAGTTGTACGACAGATGAAGTCTGGAGGCTGTGATAATGAAGAGATCAAAAAGATCTGCAGGATGAACCAGATGGGGTTTGGCTAAAGAAAGTGGGGAGGGGTCATGTTGGTTTTAGTGTTGGTTTTAAAAGATGTGTCTGAAAAAAATAAAGAGTCACTCTCTGATAAACTAATCAAATGGTTTGTGCTTCTCCTAATCCTAGACAATAGGGGATAGAAAATAGTTTTATTGTTTTCAATAAGTTAGTAGCCTTTGGCCTGAGCCTGTAACCTGTGATTTAGTGAGTTCTTCTGAGAGATGCCCTTAATTGGCCAGACACGATGTAGAATTAATTGCAACCATAGAGCTCGAAAAATGTAAATACCAATCTCATACACAACTTCAAATAATACATCATGCATCCCTCCTGCAGAGATATCAAAATGTATGTATTTCTAATTAAACATTATCTGTAAGACTTTGATCCTGCTTAGTTATGCTTTTAGTTAAACTAAAAGTTTTCAAACATATGTTTCTTTTTCATTGTGCAGTGGTCCAAGTATTTCTTCCTGTTAACAAGCAACTTTGAAAGGAGCATCTCACCCACAATGTTGGTACTGCGAGAGAGCAGGAGCCTTGACCAATTACTATAGTAAATAACATTAATAATGATTATGCATGCATTGTGCAAGCATGCCATCTATGTCATAATAAACCCTGCTATAAGTCAGCCATATTATTTTAACACACATAAGGTGGTTCCTGCCATCTCCTGTATTAAGCAATGGCAGCTTTAGTACTTCAGAATTCAGAAATCATGTTTTAGGAAATAAAAAAGTTTTAATACTGTATATTATTATATTGAAATACATTCAGGACAACGCATTTTTTTAGTTAGCAAGGTGATCTGGTAAAAAAAAAATTTAGTTCTCAAATAAGACCAGAACTACTATATTTGTTCTAGCTGTAATAATATTTATATATTCACATCTAACTTAAACTTCCCTATTGGCATACCTCAATTTAGAGGGCCTCTGGGTTTTCTCATTATTAGCCATTAACTGTACAACTGTGGGGATATAAAATCCCACATCAGCACTAATATGAAGGATGCTGCTTTATAAAAAAACAGAGATGTACCTGATCATAAATTTGGATATAATATATCAAGATGATTCAGCAACATGTTTCTATAAAACAACAACAATCCTAAATATTTATCAAATTGAAAAAAGCAGCAGTTAAAAAAAATAAATAATAAAACAGCAAGATGTAGAAGTACAGACACTGAAGAAGGAACATAACCTCAATGTACCACAGCTCTTAAAAAAACAAATATGTAAGTGCAAATATTTAATATAGTGTATGGCTTTAATGTTCTGGATATACTAAATAATCTTATTGTAGCTTGTTTTTGCTCTAATACTCTGTTTAAAGGTGGGTACTACGGAAGATTTTTTTTTCAATTAACAGTAGTTCAAGAAAGCAGGGTAGCACTGGATAACGCAAACTAATAGACACTATACAGAATGCAGGATAGCAGTGGAGCTAATAGAAAGAGGCATGAAGAGAAGTAGTTTTTATACTTCATAGGTCAAAGTTAAGATCTCTTCTAGATTATTATTTTGAAAAAGAGATTGTCTATATTTGAGCATTCAATAAGTGATTTTATTAGCTTAGATTCCTGGTTGCTATTGCTTATTTTCATAGATGGTGAGCACTATTTTATTTGGTAATTGGTATTTTATAGATTTTCAAGAGTGATATCAATGTATTTCCCCCAGATGACCTATAGGTGTTAGGCCAATTGGCCTCACTTGAACCACAAATTGTAAAGCTTACAGAGGCATTCCCATGCCATATTTCCATATTTGTTCACTCAAATCATGTTATATATGCATATAGTGTCCTTCCTAAATAGTTCAAATCATATTACATATGCATACCTGCAGATTATAATCTAAATAATAACAACAGTGACCCAATTGATCTGTGTCACTAGCAAAAAAATAAAAAAGTTTTATGTCTGTTTTACATATAAAACATATGCTACACGACAATGGGAACAATAAATAGTCAATAGTGTTTTAATAGATGCTGATTTCTCGCCTTTCCCGAGAAGAACCACTTAATTAGTAGTCATGTAAACAAATGGCAGGGATCAATACATTCTAAGGGCAGGGGATTTATTTGCAGCTGCTTGTTTACATGCATATATATATATATAGATGAATAACCAGAGTATTGCAGTATATAGTGATACCTTTTTTATTGGACAAACATATTCATAAATATATGACAAGCTTCCGAGAGCTTCCTCTATTTCTCAAGTCCAGAGCTATATTCAATATAGTATAGCTCTGGACTTGAAAAAGTGAGGAAGCTTTAGAAAGCTTGGCATATATTTATGAATATGTTTGTCCAATAAAAAAGGTATCACTATATACTGCAATACTCTGATTATTCATCTGGATTATTGGACACTCATGGCTACCTCACTCTTTATTTATATATAAATATATCTATATCTATATCTCTCTCTCTATATATATATATAGTTAACATGGTGAATCTCTGTGTAATTAGATGCCAATATATAAAGATGCATGAATTGTCCATAACTTCTAAACAAATAATCAGGCCATAATCATTATAAGGTCATTATTTGCAAATATTAAGAATCTGTTTCATAAACATACTTTACAGTTTATATATGATTATTATTACATACGCATAGTGATGTCAGATTATCCAATTTTACAAATGTTTAGCTCCATATGGTATTAGCTGCAATATACTATATGTTATTTATTATGATACTTTCAAATTGTGCACAGTATTCTCTTTGAAAAGTCCCACAAAAGGTGCAGTTTATTTTATTTACTTTCATTTTGACACAGGAAATACTGCAAAATATTATCTCATGAATATGGTCGCAATGGTAATGGTAATGTATTTGGTCTCAATATACAGTATTACTTCACTGGTTACCAATATAGAGTACATTTTCTCACTATCTGAAGTTATTGTTATAAATGTTAATCTAGGAATTTGTTTTTTAGTTGAGCAACCTTTCTATCTCACTATTCTATCTTTTCTCTTTCCTAAGACAGTATCCACAGGCTTCAAAGGCTTTTCAGCTATGAGTTCAATGTCACTGAGCACACTTTTATTTATAGCCTACTCTGCGAAAATCCTTGCTTTTCTCCATCAGACTATCTTTCTGTCTCACAATGTTAAAAAACACGCTATACATGCATCTGCTTAAAGAAGTTTATGAACTACAACCTTAGCAGGAGCAATCTACAAACTCTGCCAAATTGCTCACACGTGGAACCTAAAGCAGAACACATATCCACCTCCAATTATGTCAGCCTATTGCCTTGATCACTGCTTAGCTTAGAATTTGTATATAGCTTTGTAATTTGATAATTGTACCCATTGTACTTTATTTTACTTTGTAAACAGAGCTATTGAAAAATGCTCACACTTTATAGATAATAATAAGAATATGGCAATTGCCATTTTAAAAGGACATTTGCTGCTCTAGAATCAATTAAGTTTTAATTCCACTACCGGTTGGTAAGCTGCCGGGGCAATAAGACAGATCGATGCACTTTAATTGATCAGTCATAAAACAGATTGCTTCAGATGTCTTATACTAGATGAGGCAGTTAACACACCATAGTGAATTAATTGTTAGAGCAAATGTAGCATGGGCTAATTATTTTCAAGTTTCTCTGTGTGGAAAATGGAAATGTGATAATTTTTTTTTTTTTTTATATATTAGACATCATAATACATTAATATAGATATTAATTATCCCTCATACCACCCTGAACGATGGACTCTATGGACCCTTTGTCGGAACTATTCAAGCATTTACAATGTGCCATCTCTATAAAGTGATTCTAAGTGCAAAATCCTTCCATTTATGAGTAAGGAAATATCTTAAAAGCAACAGGGAGCCCGCACCTTATTGTGTGTCATATAGATTGAGTCATATAGATTGAGTCAGATAGACTAAAAAGTATGCTATGTTAGGGAAGATGATTATTACTTGGGTGTGTCCATGTTTTTCTTTCTCATCAATTGTTTGTCATTTGGAGGAGGAATGAGATTACATTTTTGTCTTTGTTATAAATGTCATTTGTAAAGTGAATATCTGTAGATTAGCACATCCCATACATTCAAAATTGGAGGTGGATTGGGCAGCAAATGCCAGAGAGTGGAAAAAAAATATTATTTTAAATGGGTCAATAAAAGTCACGTTTTAGACTGCTTTATTTAATTGTCAGTGAATCTTAGATCTCTCAATATTATCTGGTGTTTTTTTCTTATCAACTCTGTTATATTGTGGTGGTTGGGGGGGGGGGGTGATTGGTGTGCTTTCTCTTTTTCATTATGATAAATGTCATTTGATCCAAAATGTAAAGTGAAGTTCTGGCATGCTGTGGTCCATAGGGTCAAGGAGATAAGGACATGACTGAACAACTGAAAAACAACAATGCCTTTACTAACAATGAACTGAATTGCACAGCTTAAATATTTAGAAAAATCTAAGTTTTGGTGCACTAATAAGGTTCTTTTTTATTTGATAAGGATGACTATGCTGACCAATGGAAGTGCCAATGGTAGCACCGTCACATATTTCATATTTCTCGGTTTCCAAAGTTCTCCAGTTCTCCAGAATGTCCTCTCATGCATTTTTTCTATTGCTTATGCAATCACAATTTTGGAAAATACTGCTATTATTGGGTTAGTAAGAGCTGATTCCAAACTCCATACACCCATGTACTTCTTCCTCACCAAGTTATCTTGCTTAGAGACATTGTATGTCTCAGTTACTGTCCCGAAACTATTGAGTGATCTTGTAACTGGTTATAACATTATTTCTGTGCAGGGGTGCCTGCTGCAATTATATTTCTTTCTTTCTCTGGCATGTACAGAGTGTTTCTTGTTGGCTGCAATGTCATATGATCGATATCATGCCATTTGCAATCCATTGCACTACCACATTGTTATGACAGTGGAAATATGCTGGTCCTTAGCTGGTGGAGGCATATTATTAGGCTTTTTGTCCTGTTCATTCTCTATAGGTTTAATATCTGAGCTCAATTTCTGTGGCCCTAAGGTAATCAACCATTACTTATGCGACATCTCACCAGTAATTCACCTTTCATGTGATGACATTTCTATCGTGGAGCTTGTGGATTTCATCTCTGCACTGTTTGTGCTGGTTAGTTCATTGGTACCTATAATATTATCATATGTTTATATCATATCCACGATACATACAATGCCCTCTGAGAAAGGATGGAAAAAGGCCTTCTCCACCTGTGCCTCCCACCTGACGGTTGTTATTATATTTTTTGGAACAACAATATTTATGTATGCCAGGCCCAAGGCCATTGACTCTTTTGACTTCAACAAGTTTCTGTCTGTATTATACTCTTTCATCATCCCCATGATGAATCCTGTGATCTACACTTTGAGAAACAATGACCTGAAGACAAGTCTGTACAAAATGTTGCTCCGGCATGGCCTGTTGCCAAATAAATAGCAGATTTAAAGTTGTTACAAATATTTTTCCTGACAGAGTGCAGATTAAAATTACCCCCGCAAAAGGACTCTAGTTAATGGGAAATAATGAGATTCAAGCAACTAATAATGGGATATTTATCTTCTCTTATTAACAGTATTACTGATTTTTACTTGTAAAATGTGAACTATTCCATAGTGGATAAAAAAAAGGTTAATTTATATAAAAGATGAACAGGGCATTCATACATACATGGTGAAGAGTTAGGAGCCCTACTCATGACAGCTCATACTCTAGAAGATACTTTGGGTTGGATGGAGATATTTAGCGTGGAGTCAGTCAGTTAAATGGTTATTAAAGGCTAACGAGTAGATTAAGTTTAGATGGGTCACTGGTGATGAAGGACTAATATAGGAGTTTTTAAAAACTGGTAAAGATTTAAGAACTCTGGGAGACCATGATGAAGATAATAAGGTAATTTTAAAGAGTATAGGTTAAACAAATCTGTATTTGGACATGGAAAGAGGAAATAACCGGAGTCAACAAGTGTATTGACAAATCAGAAAGTTGGCTTGAAATATATCTGGAGAAAATAGCACATTCTCAGTATTCTGATTTGTATGCTTGAGGATATAGGGAGTTAGAATGGAATGGTGTAGTGTAGTGTTGGGAAGCATGCAAATGTTCCTAAAGTGGAAGTCAAAAAATGTAGTGAGTGATTGTAGGGGACCAAGAACTGAATGAAATCAAATGTAACATAGAGACAATGAACTTGGTAGCTTGGTTTCTTACATATATATACAGGCACTGGAAAGACAAGAAGGGTTGTCAGATACAAATGTTGTGATACATATGATTAGAGAGTGATCTAGGTCTACAGAGGAAAGGTTTATTTGAATATCACCAGTATGGTACTAAAACACAAAGCAAAGTTGAGAGGAGATTTACAGACTTGAACCTACATTCAATTACAAATTTCAAGCCCGCAGTTGACTTTATACCAGCTGTAAGTCTGTGGGCTTGAAATTTGCAACAGTTACAGAGAGATTCAATTGAAGAAGCCCGCAGCTACATGGCCAAAAGACGAAACCGTAAACCATGCATCCATAAGTAGCATTTCAGAGCATGATCATGATCAGTTAAGCAAGGCCTTAACTACTGATTTAGAAACAGCCAATAGTAAATGAGAGCGACATCATGACGTCAGTAAAACATGGAGGTTAAGCATCAATCAATTAGCGTTTAGAAGTCCGATATGTGATTAAACTTCCAATCCAGCAATGTACAAAATAATAATTTACAGTGCTACGAACAGGTGTTTAACATCCTTGCGAGTCCTGTCTGGTACTCGTAGGATTTTCTTCTACATGTGCCATTTACGGGTGTGAAAATATGTTATCTTGATTGAGCAATTGCAGCAATTAAATAGCAATTTGCGACTGTAACATTTATGTGCATGAAAGATCAAAGGCTTAGATGGTTTGGAGTTACAATTTTGATAACCGCAGGGTTTTCCGCATCGTTTGCGGGCAGCTAAAAGACTTCAATTAAATAGCAAATTATTTTACGGGCTCCATTACGGTCTCCACTAACTACAATTTGTTCAATTGAATGGAGGCCTTAGTGTGACAATTGGTAACATTCTACTAGGTCATCAAGCTACAAGCCCACAGATAATGCCATTCTAGGGCTTAGGAGTTTTTCATCAATGTTCTATACTGGCTTCTAAACTAAAAGGCATACTTATTCATCTATTAATATGTTTTCTAAATATTTTCAATGGGGGATTTAATATATTAACATTTTCTTGAGCTGGCTAATTGAATTTTGTTACACGAGCTGCCCAGGAAGATCCCGGTGGAGGTGAAAAAATACACAAATCATAAACAATGCAAAAACCGGGGTGTGATGACTTCCTCAGGAATGCTCAGACAAAATGCCTCCAGAGAAAAATTCAGAATGTACTGGTGCATATGAAAAAATAATTTATATAATTAAATTCTTTGAAAAATACCTTATATATTAAAACATTTATCAATTTATATAAAAATGGTGTTTATTTTAATTACATAAAATATAATAAATCATGTGTGCAATTAAACATTCACTCACTGTAGTTATATCCATCTATATCAACTTGGTTTATTTCCATGTAAATGACTAAAAATTTAATGTGAATTTGTTTTGTAGTTTTATGTATTTTTTTTTACCCAGTATTAAGAGATGATTTATGTTTATGTCTTTATAACGATACAATTTGTTCATCAAACATGCACCTCACTGTTTTCAAAAATATATATATAATTTGTGATTAAAGCACTTCCTACCAACTCAGAGTAGTATTTTCCCCCCATTGTATACATTTAGAAAGAAAAATGTTGGATTTCAATTTCCATTCTATTGTTTTTTAGAAATGTTTTAGCTGTGTTTAAATGTTTTTATATCACAGTTAAAATATAAATGGCAGTTAATATTTTTTTATTTTTTTTATTGAAAGTTTCTCATTTTTGACATTGTATAAAATCTTAATACAAAATACATATTTCAATGACATATTACACACAAAAACAATACGGCCCGATCTACTGTACCCCTATACAATCTTTATCTGCTTAAAAAAAAACTTTTAATATATTTATCATCCATTGATATGAGAGAGGGCATTTTATTATCATATCCATCAATAACCACCATCTGGTCTGTGCCTCAAAATTTTTGGGGGTAAGACAACGGAAAGCTCAACCCATTCATACCACATTCATAATCTTCTTGTTCTTGAGGGTACCAGTTTTGGGAGATGTGCGACAGGGCCTGACAAAGAGTAGGCTTTGTGGAGGAAGAAGATTTACTCATGGAAATAAAGAGGACAAGAAAAAAAAACATTTTTTTTTAAGAAATGAATCTAGGACTTCTCTACATCGAGCCTAATTTCCCCGTCAACATAAAAGAGATTAGAAAATAGCGGAGAGATTATACTTCTCCCAAAGTTTCCATTTCTTATTTTGTTGAGTTGTAATACCCAATTCTATCAGATTACTTTCCATTAATTCCATTTAATTTCAGCAAAACCTCCTCGCATGATGGTAAGAGTTTCTGTTTCCATTTTGCCACTATAAGTGATTTAGCTGTTACCATGGCCTGAAGTAGTAAAGTCCTAATGTCCAGGGGCAAAATCAGCAGAAAAATGTGAAATAATATCATTTCTGGTGAAGGTTTTACCTCAAATATAATTAAGTTTGGAATTTGGCAAAAAAGTTTAAGCCAGAATGTTTAAATCAATGGACAAAACCATAAGATATGAGCATAGGTTCCAACTTGCACACAGTCTCTCCAGCAGTATTTCAAGTGTTCCTGTTTGGTTATCTGTGACATTTTCAATGGAGTAAGGTACCATCTATCACATATTTTGAAATACAATTCTCTATGAGCTGAATTATTATAAATCTGTCTGTGAACTCAAATGCATTATACCAGATATCTGCGGACCAAGTCGTATTTACTTCCTTTTCCCATCTTACCATACAGTCCATTTTCATTTCTTTTCGTATAGATCTTAAGCTGTTATAGCATTTAGAGATCACATATTTTCCTTCCGTTAGTGAAATTATTTTCTCACACTCTGTCAAGTTCCTAGATTCACTTAAATAGAAACCGCTATCCTTTAATTTATTTCTCAAGGAAATATAATCCAACCATATATTGTTCAGAAATGGGATAGTCTGTTTTAGTTCATCAAGTATAATAAATCTATTCTGTACAAATAATTCACTAAGATATTTCATACCTCCCCTAGTTAATCTCAACAATAATGGTGATTTAATATATTTAGCTAAGCTAACTAATGGGGTAATTGGTCTTGGAAATGGAGTTTACTGATATTTAATGTTTAATGTATTCCACAACCGTACCTTTTTTCTAATCATTTTAGTACAATCAGATGTGGCAAATATTTTTGGCTTGTTTTGGAATATTAAAAAATATATATTAATTTAACCCATTAGAGCATTTTCTTTTTGAAGACCACTATTTTCTTCTATTGGATCAAGCCATTTTGTCATGTTTGCTATTAAGATAGCTTCCTGGTATTTATTTATTGAGGGGTAAGCCATCCCTCCTTCCTTGAATTTCCTTTCCATTCACATTTTTTAATTCTAGTTCTTTTATAGTTATGGATGTATTTATCTATTATATTTTGTAGATTGTATAAAAATATATAGGGATTTTTTCTTTATGGGCCATCCAAACTGTAATTTTGTATTGAACCGAAGGACTATTAATCTCAAAAAACGTAGCTTCACATTTTACATTTTCTTTTAATTTTTGGTCATGTAAAAGGGTCTGATTTAATTTCCATGGAGGTCTAACTGCATAATTTATTGCCGATGTAAAACACATAGATATCGTATCATGGTCTTACCATGTTATCGGGTTAATATCAGAGGAAACCACTCTATTTAAAATTTCTTGGTTAACCAAAAAGAAAATCTTTCTATTCTGACATAAGTCCCATGCCTATGAGGAAAGAATGTAAAATCTCTTTCCTGGGGGTGGAATGTTCTCCAGGAATCATAGAGATGGAACCTAGTCAAAACATTGTAAAACTATTTTTCATGATATTTTGAGTAAGTATCCAACTCTATATCCTTTAGAGATTTTATGTCCAAATCAGGATCTATACATAGGTTAAAATCTCCGCCAATTATCAATTGCCCTGTACAATATTTGCTAATCAATTTGAAGATCTTATTTATAAATCTTATTTGACCCTTATTTGGTACATAAAAATTCACTATTGAGATTTTTTCGTTATTTATCAGTATATCCCATATTATAATTGTTCTGCTACGAGTCGTTGTCACGCTGTTTGCGTGGTCTGTACGATTTAGCGAGCAGCGAGGCGAGCCGTTAAACCGTAGTACTTTAGTGGACTTAGCGATGAGCGCCGCAGGTGCTCATCGCCCGGCGAGCCTCGCGTAGCAAAGCGGCCCATTAATTCGGAGCCCTTTGGCAATGAGCGCCGCAGGTGCTCATTGCAGGCGAGCCTCGCGTAGCGAGGCGAGGCGTTAATACGTAGCACTTTGGCAATGAGCGCCACAGGCGCTCATTGCAGGCGAGCCTCGCGTAGCGAGGCGAGCTGTTAATATGTACCACTTTGGCAATGAGCGCACAGGCGCTCATTGCAGGCGAGCCTCGCGTAGCGCGGCGAGCCGTTACAACGTAGCAAAAAAAAACGGCCGCATTTGCGAACATGAAAAAAAGGCCAAACACAATAAATACACACAGCACATACATAAAAACCTTACCGACAGCAAGAGGGAGCATCCACGACCTCAAAAAAGCAAGTAACACCTTCATTTACCTCAAAATAAAAAAGTTTAGACACTAAAAAAAACGCTAAGCGAGAGAAACAATGGCGGCTGAACAAAACGAAAACAAGGCTACAGCACTCTCACCACGAAAAACACTTACGGATAATCTGCTAAGGCGCATAACACACATTACGACATCGCAAAAATCGGACGCAACCCGCTGACAGGAAAAAAGATAAAACACAATAAATACAAACAACACATAAATAAAAAGGTTACCTACAGCAAGAGCAAGCATCCAGGACCTCAAAAAAACTACTTACACCTTAACTTAACTAAAAATACAAGAGTTTAGACACTAAAAAATTCGCTAAGCGAGAGAAAAAATGGCGGTCGAACAAAACGAAAACGAGGCGACAGCACTCAATCCACGGAAAACACTTACGAATAATCCGATAAGACGCATACCACACATTTCCGAATTAACTCAGATTTCCCGCCTTTGTCTCGCGCCACCTCGGATTTCCCGCCTAAAACAACGCATTCGTCTCGCGGAACAGCGTATTTCCCGCTGAAAATAATGCATTTGTCTCGCGCTCAAAGCCTATATATAGGCCACACTTGATACATAACTGACACTTTCTCCTCAGGTGATGACAGTCTGACTGGACATTTTCTGATGCCCGAAAATCGCAAGAGATTGATAGCTCTTCAGGATACTGATTCAGCAAGATTACATTACAAAAGGTACATATCATTAAGTATCATTAATTAATTATTCTATTATTAGTTACTTAATAAAGAAATTTAAACAGTAAAGGGAATTTAATTAATAGAAAAATAATATTGTGCTTAACTGTCTGAAACAATTGTCAACAATATTCATAATGTACATTAAATAATTAATTAATTAATCATTAATATCAAAGTTACTTAACGTTTAAGAATGTCCATAAAAAAGAAACACATTTATTCATTAATTAATAATGTACATTAAATTAATAATTAATTGGTTATATATTGTGTTTACCTGTGTGAAAGAATTGTAAATAACATTGATAATGTACTTTATTTAATTAATTAATTAATCATTACTAATCAGTAATATCAAAAAAGGTTAACGTTTAAGAATGTGCATAAAAAAGAAACACATTGATTCATTAATTAATAATGTCCATTATTTTAATAATTCACTTCTTAGATATTTAGTATAAAATAACCCCCCAAAAAAAAAATATATACTCATGCTTACGTCTTGATGTTAGATTTAGTCAGAAATTAATTTTATATTAATGAACATTAATTGATTCTTATTTCATTAGTAATGTACATTCTTTTAATAATTCAGTTGTAACAGACTCATTTCAAAATACCCTCCCCCCAAAAAAAAGGGAATATACTCATGCTTACATCTTGACATTATATTTAGTCAGACATTAATTTAAGATTAATAGACATTAGTGATGTCGCAAACCTAAAATTTTCGGTTCGCGAACCGCGAACACGAACCGCCGCAAATGTTCGCGAAACGGCGAACATCGGCGAACCGCCATAGACTTCAATGGGCAGGCGAATTTTAATACCCACAGGGACTCTTTCTGGCCTCAATAGTGATGGGAAAGTTGTTTCAAGGGGTCTAACAACTGGACTGTGGCATGCCGGAGGGGGATCCATGGCAAAACTCCCACGGAAAATTACATAGTTGATACAGAGTCTGGTTTTAAGCCATAAAGGGCATAAATTACCTAACATTCCTAAATTGTTTGGAATAACGTGCTTTAAAACATCAGGTATGATGTTGTATCGATCAGGTAGTATAAGGGTTAGGCCCGCTTCACAGTGACAGACCAAACTCTCCGTTTAACGCACCGCAAACAACCACAAACAGTCCATTTGCACAACCGCAAACTCCCCATTTGCACAAGGTTGGATACCAAGCTAGCCATGTCCCGTTCCTTGTCCTCACTGATGTCATTGAAGGTCTCTTCCTCCACCCAGCCACGTACAACACCAAGGGTCCCCGAAAGGTGACAACAAGCCCCCTGGGACGCCTGCTGTGTTTGGTCTTCCACCTCCTCAAAGCCACCTTCCTCCTCTGACTCCTCTTCTTCAGACTCCTCTCACTGCATTGCCTCTCTCTGCATTATTATAAGGTGTGTTAAGTAGTACTACTCTTATCAGTTTAAAACCTGTTACAGCACATATCAGGGGGCGTGTATAAGGCCTAGATTTTTAGAACCAGGAGATGGAAAAAGATGCTTTGTTGGTCGTATCACTTCAATTTTGGGGCACGGCACGTGCAGTCAATGGTGCCACCAGATAGGAGTGACGTGTTTGTAAGTACTACTCTTATCAGTTTAATACTTGTTACGTTACCTATCAGGGGGCGTGTATAAGGCCTGGATTTTTAGAACCAGGAGATGGAAAAAGATGCTTTGTTGGTCGTATCACTTCAATTTTGGGGCACGGCACGTGCAGTCAATGGTGCCACCAGATAGGAGTGACGTGTTTGTAAGTACTACTCTTATCAGTTTAATACTTGTTACGTTACCTATCAGGGGGCGTGTATAAGGCCTGGATTTTTAGAACCAGGAGATGGAAAAAGATGCTTTCTTGGTCGTATCACTTCAATTTTGGGGCACGGCACGTGCAGTCAAAGGTGCCACCAGATAGGAGTGACGTGTTTGTAAGTACTACTCTTATCAGTTTAATACTTGTTACGTTTCCTATCAGGGGGCGTGTATAAGGCCTGGATTTTTAGAACCAGGAGATGGAAAAAGATGCTTTCTTGGTCGTATCACTTCAATTTTGGGGCACGGCACGTGCAGTCAATGGTGCCACCAGATAGGAGTGACGTGTTTGTAAGTACTACTCTTATCAGTTTAATACTTGTTACGTTACCTATCAGGGGGCGTGTATAAGGCCTGGATTTTTAGAACCAGGAGATGGAAAAAGATGCTTTGTTGGTCGTATCACTTCAATTTTGGGGCACGGCACGTGCAGTCAATGGTGCCACCAGATAGGAGTGACGTGTTTGTAAGTACTACTCTTATCAGTTTAATACTTGTTACGTTACCTATCAGGGGGCGTGTATAAGGCCTGGATTTTTAGAACCAGGAGATGGAAAAAGATGCTTTCTTGGTCGTATCACTTCAATTTTGGGGCACGGCACGTGCAGTCAAAGGTGCCACCAGATAGGAGTGACGTGTTTGTAAGTACTACTCTTATCAGTTTAATACTTGTTACGTTTCCTATCAGGGGGCGTGTATAAGGCCTGGATTTTTAGAACCAGGAGATGGAAAAAGATGCTTTCTTGGTCGTATCACTTCAATTTTGGGGCACGGCACGTGCAGTCAATGGTGCCACCAGATAGGAGTGACGTGTTTGTAAGTACTACTCTTATCAGTTTAATACTTGTTACGTTACCTATCAGGGGGCGTGTATAAGGCCTGGATTTTTAGAACCAGGAGATGGAAAAATATGCTTTGTTGGTCGTATCACTTCAATTTTGGGGCACGGCACGTGCAGTCAAAGGTGCCACCAGATAGGAGTGACGTGTTTGGAAGTACTACTCTTATCAGTTTAATACTTGTTACGTTACCTATCAGGGGGCGTGTATAAGGCCTGGATTTTTAGAACCGGGAGATGGAAAAAGATGCTTTGTTGGTCGTATCACTTCAATTTTGGGGCACGGCACGTGCAGTCAAAAGTGCCACCAGATAGGAGTGACGTGTTTGTATGTACTACTCTTATCAGTTTAATACTTGTAACGTTACCTATCAGGGGGCGTGTATAAGGCCTGGATTTTTAGAAACGGGAGATGGAAAAAGATGCTTTGTTGGTCGTATCACTTCAATTTTGGGGCACGGCACGTGCAGTCAAAGGTGCCACCAGATAGGAGTGACGTGTTTGTAAGTACTACTCTTATTAGTTTAATACTTGTTACGTTACCTATCAGGGGGCGTGTATAAGGCCTGGATTGTTAGAACCAGGAGATGGAAAAAGATGCTTTGTTGGTCGTATCACTTCAATTTTGGGGCACGTGCAGTCAATGGTGCCACCAGATAGGAGTGACGTGTTTGTAAGTACTACTCTTATCAGTTTAATACTTGTTACGTCACCTATCAGGGGGCGTGTATAAGGCCTGGATTTTTAGAACCAGGAGATGGAAAAAGATGCTTTGTTGGTCGTATCACTTCAATTTTGGGGCACGGCACGTGCAGTCAAAAGTGCCACCAGATAGGAGTGACGTGTTTGTAAGTACTACTCTTATCAGTTTAATACTTTTTACGTTACCTATCAGGGGGCGTGTATAAGGCCTGGATTTTTAGAACCAGGAGATTTTTGGGGCACTTTGTGACATTAGCTTCTTTCGCTCAAACATGTCCTTTACAGGCACCTGACTATGGGCAGATGAGCAGGAACTGCTCAAGGCGAGAGACGGAGTGGCGGATGGTTGAGAGAGGGCAAGGAGGACAGCAGTGGTTGATGTGGCTTATGATGCTGCACCAGGAGGAGGATGGCGGCTTTGAGTTTGTGTGCTGCTTGTACTCATGTGTTGGTCTGGAGTCACCCAAACATTAGGTCTCAACCTGTAGAGGATAAGGGAACCAGGCTACTCTAGACCTCATTCATCATTACAGGTTTTGACAGATCGGTACTATGCGTCCAAGCTACTGTGACAACAGATATGAGTGGCACTGTGCACTTGCAGAAGTTGGATAGAGTAGACGCTGTAGGTCTGACACACACGCTTGCAGACAACAAACTGCTATGCAATCTATTACAGTAGAAAAAATGTTTTTTGGTTTTAAATGTACACTACTGTTACACCAGATATGAGTGGTGTGTTAAGTAGTACTACTCCTATCAGTTTAATCCCTGTTATGTGCCTTTTTTTGGGGTTTGGTTGTTGAATCCACAGTGCAGCACCAGAGGCCAGAAAAATTAGGCATGCACACATGCCTGAAAAATTAGGTATTGTTGATCTTGCAGCGAGCAGAGAAGAAGGTAGGCCTGATTCAACGCCCCATCCCTGCATATCCACACTCAGAGATTGAGTGGGCGACCCTTACAAGGCTACGGGCCGGAGATATAAAGGGGGGCCATCCCAAATAAGCACACAAGCGGGGACAAAGGTAGTGAAGGGGACATAGAGGCCCATGGACTGACGGTCGCCATCTTGGCAGGAAAAGGGACCAGCAATTAAGCCAAACTGACCCAGCACAGGCAGCTACTTGAGTCAAACACTGTACAATTACACCTTAATTAAGCTGAAACATGCAGCAGCAGGGATTCTAAACGGCCACACAGGGACAAGGAGGCTAACAGCCCCCACAGTCTCTGCACCACTCTTTTTAACAGATAACCCAAGGGGCTAATCAGGGACCTTGCCCACAAAAAAAAAAGCAGAATTTTATTGGAGGAATTATTAGTGTCTTTACCCCCCAAGAGAGGACATAATATACGGTATCTTTAGACTACCTGATGGCCAAACCTCCTTTAGCCCCAATGCTATCCAAGAAACATTTTAAAACTTCGATCAGACCATATATTCATCCCAATCCCGCTGCAGCGGATCTGACATAGAGTCCTTCCTACTACAGCAAGAAGTCCACAAAATACCTGTACCTCAATTGGACAGCTTGAACCTAGACATATCCCAAGAGGAAGTTAAATCTACAATCCAAGATCTTAAATTTGGCAAGTCCCCAGGGCCAGACGGTTTTACTCATCTGTACTATAAGAAATTTGAGCCCTTGCTTACCCCCCGCACCTAACATCTTTGTTTAACGCTATACTAAATGGAGAACCTATGCCTCCTTAATTGAATCAGGCTGACCTCATAGTCTTTCCAAAAGAGGGTAGGGACCCAAATCTCAAACTGTATTACAAGGCAGCGCAGCTGGCTTTCATTCCTCTGGCGCATTCTCCAAAACACATCAGCCGCTCTTGGTATTTATGGAAAATGTAAGCATGTCACCTTATGCATGGGATACAGTAATATGGATTCCAGGCCTGTATACTTTTTTGAGAAACTTGAAAAACCCATTGATTAAGCACTCATTAAAAATATGGACGTAGATGAACAGGACACAAAAACTGGACACTCGGGTATTAGATCTTACCCCATCGTACCCAATTCCTACTTTAAGATACATCTTCCGGAAAGCTCTCTCAGTTGGTGGAAGTCTCAGAACCTACTAAGGGTTGGTCCATGGTGGCATGACAACAAAATAATGACCTTTGAGTGGGTGAGAGATAGATACAATTTACCCCTGGCTGAACAATATAATTTTTGCAGGATACATCATTTTATATATACGATAAGTGGTAGGGGAACCCCCCAAAGAAACACCTGGCTACTCAAAAAATGTAGGGATTCCCCCTTTCAGCCTGGTATTATTAGCCTCATGTATGAACTATTTAATGAAAACTCATGGGCAAACAAACCAGACTATACCAAAGCCTGGGAGAGGGATTTGGGCACCGAGTTGGCAGATAGCACATGGGATAAATGTTGGCAAGGCTTAAGTAGGGGATCTTTAAATTATAGTCTGCTTGAGACTTCAATAAAGGTCCTACACAGGGCATATATTACTCCTTTTAAGCTAATAAATGGGATCCAAAACGGAGCAGCTCATGTTTTAGGAACAGTGGTAATGAGGCTACATTTATTCATGTCTGGTGGGAGTGTTCGGCAGTCATAAGACTATGGGAAGAAACATGCTTACTAGCTTCTAAAATGTTTAAGATTGACCTAATAAAATATTTTTTGAAAGAAAAAATACACATAGCTAGTAGTTGTAAAACCCCAAATTAAAACTTTCAGGAATTAATAAAAAAAATCAACTATTTACTGCTCAACGAGAGATTTAACCATGTAGTCTTGGATAGAATCACCCAGTTCCAGACAATTTGGGATCCCTGGATAACATCCCCATTTAGTGCCCCCCTAATATAATAAAACATTTGTTAATGGTTGAAGCGACTCGGGGGGAAGGACCGGAGTGGGGGAGCCCTGGAGGAAAGGAGAGGTCGCCTACTGAAGCCTGCCCTAGGGTAACCCAAGGGCGATTGAGCAGGTTAGATATTGTAAATAATAAGCTACTGCTGGAGTGATGATAGATAATAGGACTTTACTATTGTCTGTTTTAACATGTCTTAGGTTTCTCTTAAAAATTGCAATCACAGTAAAAAAAAAGAAAATGTATTAACCAAAAAAGTAAAAAAAAGAAGGCCTAGCCATTTAATTTTAACAAAATGTCTTCATCGTAAATATGTATTTTTGCACAACTGTTGTGTTATGCAAAACTGTTCAATATGCTTTCTTTTCCATTACATGCCGTACGCCTTCTGGCATAAAAATTGAAATTCAAAAATTAGATATTGTTGCAGCCGCTGCTGTTGCAGCGGCCAGAAAAATTGACCTTTGTTCCCCAGGCAGAAAGTGCCATAAAAAATTGCCTCTTCTTGAATCCTAGTTGGTGGCGGATAATTCACGCAAGTCATCCGGCATTCACAGATAACATACAGCAGCGTGTGGACCATTTATAGCCGAAGGCAGCTCATCTCATCAGGCCTTTTTCAGTCGAATGTATCGCCCAGTGTCAGTCCCTTCGGGATCCATCCCTCATTCATCTTTATAAAGGTGAGGCAATCTAGACTTTTTTGCCCTAGGCGACTTCTCTTCTCGGTGACAAAACCTCCTGCTGCACTGAAGGTCCTTTCTGACAGGACACTTGAAGCGGGGCAGGCCAGAAGTTCAATTGCAAATTGGGATAGCTCAGGCCACAGGTCTAACCTGCATACCCAGTCAAGGGGTTCATCGCTCCTCAGAGTGTCGATATCTGCAGTTAAGGCGAGGTAGTCTGCTACCTGTCGGTCAAGTCGTTCTCTGAGGGTGGATCCCGAAGGGCTGATGCGATGCGTAGGACTGAAAAAGGTCCGCATGTCCTCCATCAACAACACGTCTTTTAAACGTCCTGTCCTTGCCGGCGTGGTCGTGGGAGGTGGATTACTTTCACCTCTTCCCCTGTTATATTGCCCTTGTGCTGTGACATCACCCTTATATGCTGTGTAAAGCATACTTGTTAATTTGTTTTGGACCTGCTGCATCCTTTCTGGCTTGCGGTAATTTGGTAACAAATCAGGCACTTTCTGCTTATACCGGGGGTCTAGTAGCGTGCACACCCAGTACAGGTCGTTCCCCTTCAGCCTTTTTATACGAGGGTCCTGCGACAGGCACGACAGCATGAAAGACCCCATTTGCACAAGGTTGGATGCCGAGCTAGTCATGTCCCGTTCCTCGTCCTCAGTGATCTCGCTGAAGATATGTTCTTCCCCCCAGCCACGTACAACACCACAGGTACCAGATAGGTGACAACGAGCACCCTGGGATGCCTGTTGTGATTGGTCTTCCTCCTCCCCCTCAAAGCCACATTCCTCCTCTGACTCCTCTTCCTCACAATCCTCTTCCAGCGTTGCCGCAGGTCCAGCAAGCGATGCTGATAAGGCTGTTTCTGGTGGTGATGGTGACCACAACTCTTCCTCTTCCTCGTCACGCTCATCTAGGGCCTGATCCAGCACTCTTCGCAGGGCACACTCCAGGAATAAAACAAATGGTATGATGTCGCTGATGGTGTCTTCGGTGCGACTGACAAGGTTTGTCACCTCCTCAAAAGGACGCATAAGCCTACAGGCATTGCGCATGAGCGTCCAGTAACGTGGCAAAAAAATCCCCAGCTCCGCAGAGGCTGTCCTAGCACCCCGGTCATACAAATACTCGTTAATGGCTTTTTCTTGTTGGAGCAGGCGGTCGAACATTAGGAGTGTTGAATTCCAACGTGTGGGGCTGTCACAAATCAAGCGCCTCACTGGCATGTTGTTTCGCCGCTGGATATCTGAAAAGTGCGCCATGGCCGTGTAAGAACGCCTGAAATGGCCACACACCTTTCTGGCCTGCTTCAGGACGTCCTGTAAGCCTGGATACTTATGGACAAAGCGTTGTACGATCAGATTACACACATGTGCCATGCACGGCACATGCGTCAACTTGCCCAAATTCAATGCAGACAACAAATTTCTTCCATTGTCACAAACCACTTTGCCAATCTCTAGTTGGTGCTGAGTCAGCCATTGATCCACCTGTGCGTTCAGGGCGGACAGGAGTGCTGGCCCGGTGTGACTCTCTACTTTGCGGCAAGTCAACCCCAAGACGGCATGACACTGCCGTATCCGGGATGTGGAATAGTATCTGGGGAGCTGGGGGGGTGCCGTTGATGTGGAGCAAGACGCAGCAGCAGAAGAGGACTCAGCTGAGGAGGTTATGGAAGAGGATGGAGTAGGAGGAGTAGAGAAGGTGGCAGCAGGCCTGCCTGCAAGTCGTGGCGGTGTCACCAACTCCTCTGCAGAGCCACGCATTCCATGCTTGGCAGGCGTCAGCAGGTTTGCCCAATGCGCAGTGTAGGTGATATACCTGCCCTGACCATGCTTTGCAGACCAGGTATCAGTGGTCAGATGGACCCTTGCCCCAACACTGTGTGCCAGAGATGCCATTACTTCCTTTTGCACAATTGAGTACAGGTTGGGGATTGCCTTTTGGGCAAAGAAATTTAGGCCGGGTACCTTCCACTGCGGTATCCCAATCGCTAAAAACTTTTTGAACGCCTCAGACTCCACCAGCTTGTATGGTAAAAGCTGGCGGGCCAAGAGTTCAGACAAGCCAGCTGTCAGACGCCGGGCAAGGGGGTGACTTTGTGGCATTGGCTTCTTACGCTGAAACATGCCCTTGACAGACACCTGACTGTGGGGAGATGAGCAGGAACAGCAAGAGGCGAGAGACGGAGTGGTGGAGAGTTGAGAGGGGGCAAGGAGCACAGCAGTGGTTGATGTGGATGAAGATGCTGGACCAGGAGGAGGATGGCGGCTTAGAGTTTGTTTGCTGCTTGTACTCATGTGTTGATCCCATTGGCGTTTGTGCTGTGACATCATGTGCCTTCGCAAAGCAGTTGTACCTAGGTGGGTGTTGGACTTCCCACGACTCAGTTTCTTTTGGCACAGGTTGCAAATGGCATCGCTGTTGTCAGAGGCAGACACACAAAAAAAATGCCACACTGCTGAGCTCGGCGGTGACGGCATTCTGGTGGTGGCAACAGCATGCGTTGATTGGCGTGCTGTCTGGCTGACCCCGGGTGCTGATGCATGCTGTCTGACTGTGCCACTAGCTCGTTGTGATGACCTCCCTCTACTTCCAACTCGTCTCCTCCTCCTCTCTGTCTCCCCATCTGAACTTTCCCCCTGTTCTTCTTCTCTTCTAGCAGGCACCCACGTGACATCCACGGATGCATCGTCATCATCATCACCCGCCTCACTTGTATATGACAACTGAACAAAGGAAGCAGCAGCGGGTACATCATCATCATCACATCGTACGTACATGTGTGTAATGCTGCCTGACTGAGACATATCCCTGTTATCTACATTCTCTGGCAATAATGGTTGCACATCACTCATTTCTTCAAACTGATGTGTAAATAACTCTTCTGACTGATCAATTGAATTGGCTGTGGTACTAGTGTTGGTGGTGGCGGCAGGCGGGTGAGTGGTAACTTGAGAGGTGCCCGAAGCTAAGCTGGAGGAGGATGGTGCGTCAATGTTCCAAGCGGAAGCTGTAGAAGATTGGGTGTCCTGTGTTAGCCAGTCAACTACGTCCTCTGAACTTTTCAAGTTCAGGGTAACTGGCCTCTGAACACTGGGCATTATTGTAGGGCCAAAGGGAATCACAGCACCACGACCACGAAGGCCTCTGCGGGGTGTCCTGCCTATGCCTGTCATTTTTTTTTAAAATGTGGACTGTTGGTACCCCAACTAGACTGGATTGGTTGAACTTGGCACAGTACTTGAAAGCAGGACACACACTATGGGTAGCGGTCAAGCAAATGAACTTGGATTGACGGTCAGGCAAATGCACTTACATTTAATAAGCAAAAAGTTTGGTTTTTTTAAATGTGGACTGTTGGTACCCCAACTAGACTGGATTGGTTGAACTTGGCACAGTGTATTTTAAAATTATGAGAAGACATTTTCTGTAAACTAAATAAAAATCATATTAGGAGGTTGAAAGAAAAAGAAACCGGATGGGGGGATACCGAGCAGAGCACACCATCTACAGCCCACTGGGAGACAAACTCATCCATTCCCCCAGTAGACAAAGCCAGGTGGTACTCTGCCCGGATACGGGAGCGCACCAGCACCCGGAACATGGCCTCAGGTGACAAGGGAACCCCCCCTATCAAACACTGCTTCCTGGACTTATATATAGCCAACTTGGCTAATGCCAGGAGCAGGTTGACGAGGAGGTCCCTGGCCTTATTGCCCCGGGACACTGGGCGCCCAAAAATAAAAATGTGAGGGGAGAAATGCAGCCAGAACTGCAGGAGGAGGCCCCTCAAGAGTGACAAGAGGGGCTGCAGTCTGGCGCAACTAAAATAAACATGATACACGGACTCTCCCTTGCCACAGAATGGACAAGTGGAGGGAGAGTCCGTGAATTTAGCTAAGTACTCTCCCGTGCTCAGTGCACCATGGAGCACTCTCCAACTCAAGTCCCCGGTGGGTCGTGGAACTAAATCAGAATAAAGTTCCCTCCACCGGGGCCTCTTGCCCTCGTCAGCTGGTAGGACCCACCTCCAGATGGTATCGGGACGGGTCACGAGGGCAAGGAAGTGCACTGTATGGAGCACGAGAGAATATAAGCTCTTCCTCGGCATGCCGCGAAAGCATGCCGAGGGTATGTCCCTCAACCTCGAGAGGTTGGGGACAGGAGGAGCCTGAGGGGAAACACGGGGCTTGTGTCCAATGCAAACAGCCGGAGAAGGGGTGTTGAAAGGTGCATGTGGCACTCCGGCCTGCAAAGCCCCGCGAAGGAAGGTGCGCGAGTCGGGGGAGATGGCATCCCTAATCTCTTGGAGCAAGCGCCCTGAGACTTTGGGCGTCACATATCCCAAACGGAGCGCAAGCTCCTGGGGTGACACCCAATCAGAACGCCCGTATTCCAGGAGATCCCCGACTCGGGTCATCTGTGCATGACTAAGGCGGCGGATGATACTGGGGGACTGTAACATTGGAGCCCCCACTGCTGCATTAAATAGCAGGGGCTCGTGAATATTTCATCCCCCAAAGGCACGCCCTGCCTGGTCACGGAGACCATGCTCCAGGCCTTGAGGGTTTCCTGGTAGTATGCCGGCAACACAGAGAGGTCTCTCCCAAACCCCTCGGGCCTGATCAGAAATAATTGCCGGTCATACCCCAGGTTGCGCAACTGGCGATAAAAGCTGGATGCCAGTGCGCACCACTGCGGAGAGGGATCTGCATATAGGTATCTCTGCAGGTACTGAAGGCGGAAGGTGGACAACTGGGAGCACACAAAAACTACTCCCTGTCCACCCTCCACCAAAGGCAGACTTGCCACCCCTGCAGAGACCCAATGCCTTCCCATCCAGAGGAAATCTAACAAATTTCTCTGGATATTGGTGACAAACTCGGGGGTCGGACTCAGACAAATCAGCCGGTGCCAGATCTGAGAAGCCACCAGCTGATTCACCACTAGAGTCCGCCCCCTAAGGGAAAGCATTTTTGCTAGACCCCTCCATCGTCCCAGACGAGAGAGGACAATGCCCTCTAACTCCCTCCAGTTGTCTGCGACGGAAGCGTCCGCAGCGGACAGGTAGACCCCCAGATATTTAATGACATCTGCCTCCCACGTGATGTCACGAAACGTGGGAGGCAAAGAGTCTACCTGTAAATTACCCTCTAAAAGGCCTGTGCATTTGGACCAGTTGATCTGAGCGGAGGAGGCAGCTGAATATACCTCCTGGCACTGTTTTGCCAGCTCAAGATCAACTGGATCCTGGGCCACGAGGAGCACATCGTCAGCATAAGCTGAAAGGACAATCCGCATGTCTGGATCTTTTAGCACCAGCCCTGTGAGCCTTTTCCTCAGTAGGCAGAGGAAAGGCTCAATGGCCAGTGCATATAACTGTCCAGACAAGGGACATCCTTGACGCACCCCTCGTCCAAATACCAAAGGTGCTGTTAGGGACCAATTGATTTTAAGTAAACACTCTGCAGAGGCGTACAGCGTTCTTATAAAGCCCACAAACTGTGGGCCAAAGCCGTACGCTTGCAGAGTGGCTATGAGGTAACCATGGTCCACCCTGTCAAACGCCTTCTCTTGATCTAAAGAGAGAAAGGCGAGTGACAGACCAGTCCTGCGAGAATAATGCAATAGATCCCGGACCAGAAAGATACTATCAAAGATAGTCCGGCCCGGGATCGCATAGGACTGGTCAGGGTGAACCAATTCTGCCAGCACAGACCCAAGTCTAAGCGAGATGGCTTTAGCTACAATCTTGTAGTCTGTGCTGAGCAGAGAGACCGGTCGCCAGTTCTTAATAAGCCGGAGATCCCCCTTTTTGGGCAGCAGGGCAAGTACTGCCCTGCGACAAGACAGGGGCATCTCCCCGGTCTCCAGGGCTTCCCCAAGGACCAGATGGAAATCAGGTCCCAGAGTCTCCCAGAAAAATTGGAAAAACTCTACAGTCAGTCCGTCCAGTCCTGGAGACTTCTCACAGGACATGGCACGGAGGGCTTCAGAGAGCTCTTGAAAAGATAGTGGTATATCAAGCCGCTCTCTTACACCCTCACTGACTGTGGGGAGCCCCTCCCATAGCACCCTGCAGGCGTCTGGAGAAATGGGATCCGGAGAGTAAAGATCTTTATAAAAGTTCCGGGCTCTATCCCGGATACTCTCCGGATCTGTAAGGGGGGCACCGTCTTCATCTAGAAGACAGGTGATGTGCCTACTGTTACCCCCCTTTTTCTCCAGTGAGTAGAAGAGGCGCGAGCCGCGGTCTAGATCTTTGAGAAAACCTAAGCGGCTGCGCACGTATGCCCCCTTGGCCTGGTGTCGTTCCAGGTCACAGAGGACACCCTTCCTCTCTACATACTCGCTCTGCAGGGATTGGTCCCTACAAGTGAACAGCCTCTGCTCCAGATGGAGTACCTCCCCCCGGAGTGACTCTAACTCAGCTTCGCGCTGCCCACTCGCACCCTTGGTATATTCCTGACACAGAAGTCGCAAATGAACCTTGCCCACGTCCCACCACAGTTTTAACGTGGCAAAGTCCCCCTTGCAACCCCTCCAGTCCGTCCAAAACTCCCGGATCAATGTCACGAGCCCCTGGTCCTTCAACAAAGCATTGTTGAAGTGCCAATAGGCGGCTCGTGGCGCTGTTGGCGTCAGCGCCACCGTCACAGACACACAGTTGTGGTCTGTGAACGGAGCCAGCCTAATGGCACAAGAACCGACTCGTGACATATAGTGACTAGATATATATAGTCTGTCGATCCGGGAGTGGGACACCAGACCGGCTCTCACCCTGACGTAGGTGAAACCGTCTGATGCCCCTGGGTTCTGCTCTCGCCAGATGTCCTCCAGGGAGAAGCGGGCGATGATCTCCCGCAGCGCTGACGCAGAAGGCGGGTACGGCTCTGGACTATTCCGGTCCAGAGCGTCGAGGGTGCAATTGAAATCACCCCAAAGTACCAAACACTCATCTGCGTCAACCGTCTCCAAAAACTGGGACAGTCTGGCGAGGAACCTCGCTCTCTCGGGCCCTCCAGCAGGGGCATATATATTAACTAGGTTAATAATGCTACCCTGCTCTCGGACCCGGAGGTGGATTAGACGGCCTGGGATAATAGCTTTCACAAGCAGCAGCTCTGGCTGAAAAGACTCTGAGAACAGGGTCACCACTCCACATGACGCCGATGTGAAGTGGCTGAAGAAGACCCTGCCTCTCCATTCCAGTTGCCACGAGGCCTCAGCCTCTGGAGTGGTGTGAGTTTCCTGCAGGAAGCTCACAGAGTACCCTCCCTGATATAAATAGGAGAGTACCTGGAACCTGCGGAAACTGTCTTGACAGCCATTGGTATTTAGCGTGCTGATGTGCAAAGCCATTACTGCGTGTCAGGAATTGTGCGTTCCTCAGACCCTTGAGACTGCTGATAGGACACGCACATTTTATAGAATTTCCGGACGCGGAGATGCTCCGCAGTCCCAGAATTCTTGGCCCTAGTGCTGACCACTAGATATTGCTGGAGAGAGTGGAGAATAAACGACATATTCTTCCACCTCTCCAAGGCCAGCCGCACCTTCCTTTTCTTTTGTCCATGAAGGGTGCTCTCAAGGAATAGATCTATTTCCTTGACAGGGATAACCCACCCAGAATCTGATGTTCCTTCTAGTGGGTCACCCCTGGGCTCCTCTTGGCTGAGGGCTTTTACTCCATCCTCCCCGGCTGGAGTCAGTTTCCTCAGCTTTATTCTCAGGGACCCCCTCTTAGATGATACAGAAGGAGTCCCTTTAGCACCCTTCAAGGTAAATAATGGACCCTTGGATTGCTGCTGCACCCCTGTAGCTTCAGGAGTGCATTCAGGGGTAGCTGGCTGGACAGCAGTGGCTGGCATGGCTTCCTTAATGGAAGCCTTGGAGGCTTTATATGCCTCCTCTGCCAGTTCCACCGCTGCTTGCTCAGCTTGGATGGCACCGATGTTAGGGTCAGTGGACGGCTGAGGAGGGTAGACAGGCTCTCCCATGATGTTAACAGGAAAACCTGTTTTATCACCCTCCCCCATTTCCACTTTCCCTTGTGCCACATCCCCCCTGACAGACAAATCCATGGGGTCCTGAATGGGGGTCATGCCTATATTCCCCCCCCTCCAGTAGTGACTCGGCCTGGGGCTCTAACAAAGCCTGAGGTACGTCACTAGAGAGTGACACTGGAGGAGGAGACTGACTGGTGCCCTTGAAGCTCAGCACCTCAGGGACACTGACTACCCATTCAGCAGGGGCTTTGTTGGGACCCCCCTCAAAGGCCAGAGGCAGAACCTGATCTTTCTTGTCTACCCCTGCCTCACTTGGGAGACCCTCTTGCCCCTGCTTTTCCTCCAGACCCTTTTCCACATTAACCCCTATAGGGTCTGGAGAGAGAGATGTGTGGTCTGGCACCGGCTGGCTGAGCTTAATAACCGGGCCAGACAATGTCACCGGATGAGGAGGAGATGTTTTGTTCCTCTTCTTGCTTTTAGAGGGAGGTGCTCCACTATAGAGCACTTCCCACTTATCAGCAACCTCCCTGTTGGTTTTATGCTTCCTCTTCCTAGGGATGTCACTCCTGGAAGAGGAGCTGCCACTAGCTGCCTCCCCTGCAGAGGGCTTATTATCCCTCTGCTTACACTGTGCCCCCACACTAACTGATGTAATTATGGTGGGGGCAGATTGGGACTTGGAGATGCAGCTGTGACACTGGGAGGACCGGTGACATTCTTCCCCTTTTTCCCCGTGTCTGCAGTCTTGCTGGAAACCACAGACACAGATGGCTTTTTTGGGGAAGAAGGGGGTTTGGAGGCCGTGGTGGTGGCTTGAGGAACGGCCTCCTTGCCTGAGCTCTGTGGGGGGGCTATGACCCTTGAGGTCCCCGCTGTTATGGGCTCAGCGGGGATGGGTGCCGTACTGACGGAGGTGCCATTTGCTGGGGCTGGGGCATGATACTTTACATTAGGACAATTCCTACGTGTATGCCCCAACCCCTTGCAATGATAGCACTGCACCTCCGTAGTGCTGTAAAAAATCCTGTAGAGCACCCCCTCAAATGGAACCCCAAAAGACCCCTCTATGTTTTCTGCGCCCTGAGGCAGGCACATTTGTACCTGCCTCTTGAAAGAGAGCACATGACGAAGTGCTCTCTCTCTGCACCCCAGGGGAATTTTATTAAATGGTGTTTTTACTTCCCCTAGGGTTAGCAGGTGGGGGCGCAGGAGGGAGTCTAGTAGGAAGGGGGGCACATTAGAGAGTGTTACTTTTGTGCCCAACCCTTCCAGGGGTTCTATTGGGACATATAATCCCCCCACTGTGATGCCTCTCTGTATAAGAATGTGTGCAGCAGCCAGAGTACGGGTAAAGAAAACTGCTTTCCCGTACATTTTGCTGGCTGCTACTATAACAGAGGGGCTGATGACATTAGCTGCAGCACGCAGATAGAATTCAATGCTGTAGACCCCAGACATCTGACATTTAACCCCATGCTTCCTGGTGATCTGCCCCTCAGCCTCAGCGGTGGTATTACTGGGGCCAGCAGAAACCACCTGTGACCAGGTATTAGCCACAGGGGTAGGTCTGCTGGCAGAACCACCAGGAGCTGGGGCTGCCTTATCTGCCTGGGGCCTATGCTGTGCAGTGCTGCAGCTAGGATTTTCAGGGGCCATTATTCCCCCTTTTGACCCCTGAGGCTTCTTAATGGTCTTATCCCTCATGTTTAGACCCATTTTTTTTTAGTTTATTTGTTTTATTTATTTTTATTTTTTTTTTATGATTTTCTACTGTTTTCTTTTTTTTTTTTTTAAATATAAAAGTGTGAAAAAGAAACAAAAAGACAAAACTAAGGGAGACAAAAACTAAGGGAGAGAGAGAGATGATGTTTGGCAGTGGAAGGGTTAATGGCCTGTTGCAAGGTGTTACTAATTGCAACAACACAGAGAACACAGAGGCTTTTTAACCCCTCTGTGTCTCTGTGTCAGATGTTAAAAAAAAGCCTTTTAAACAAAACTTCAAATTGTTTCCCCCCCCCACTGCCTACAAAGATGTTACTTGTCTTCTCTCCCCCAAAACATAAAACCCAACACCAAACAAACAAAACTTTAACAAAACCTGAAAAAGGTCAAAGTAAAAAAAGTTTCAGGAGTGAAGGTAAAGTGCTAAGGGAGGGGTGTGGCAAAGTATCCAGGAGACAGCTCACTCTCCTGGGATAGAGAGTTGAGCCTGACCCCCAGAAAACTAAAACTTAAATTAAACTAATAAAAAAAACCACAAAAACTCCCAAAAATGAACAACACCGTGCACAAAGTGCTTATTAACAGAAAGGTGTTAAAATAAAACTTGTATTTGAGGGACTAAGACCCTAAAAAGCATTTTGTTTGGAGCTCAAGCATGCACACAACATGCTCTCTTGCACAGTACTTGAAAGCAGGACACACACTATGGGTAGCGGTCAAGCAAATTAACTTTGATTGACGGTCAGTCAAATGCACTTACATTTAAGAAAATAAAAGTTTGGGTTTTTTTAAATGTGGACTGTTGGTACCCCAACTAGACTGGATTGGTTGAACTTGGCACAGTACTTGTAAAAAGGACACACACTATGGGTAGCGGTCAAGCAAATGAACTTGGATTGACGGTCAGGCAAATGCACTTACATTTAAAAAAAAAAAAGTTTGG
>CM050163.1:393356267-393431314 GCA_027410445.1 Discoglossus pictus
TTTTCCATCTCCCTGTTACAAAAATCCATGCCATATACACGTCCCCTGATAGGTGATGTAACAGGTATTAAACTGATAGGAATGAGTAGTACAACTTAATACACCACTCCTATCTGGTGGCACCATAGATTGCACGCGCAGTGCCCCAAATTCGAAGTGGGACAACCAACCAAGCATCTTTTTCCATCTCCCTGTTCCAAAAATCCATACCATATACACGTCCCCTGATAGGTGACGTAACAGGTATTAAACTGATAGGAATGAATAGTACAACTTAATAAACCACTCCTATCTGGTGGCACATTACATTGCACGTGCAGTGCCCCAAATTCAAAGTAGGAGGTCCGACCAAGCATCTTTTTCCATCTCCCTGTTCCAAAAATCCATGCCATATACACGTCCCTTGATAGGTGACGTAACAGGTATTAAACTGATAGGAATGAATAGTACAACTTAATACACCACTCCTATCTGGTGACACATTACATTGAACGCGCAGTGCCCCAAATTTGAAGTGGGAGGACCGACCAAGCATCATTTTCCATCTCCCTGTTCCAAAAATCCATGCATATACACGTCTCCTGATAGGTGACGTAACAGGTATTAAACTGATAGGAATGAGTAGTACAACTTAATACACCACTCCTATCTGGTGGCACCTTAGATTGCACGCGCAGTGCCCCAAATTCGAAGTAGGAGGTCCGACAAAGCATCTTTTTCCATCTCCCAGTTACAAAAATCCATGCCATATACACGTCCCCTGATAGGTGATGTAACAGGTATTAAACTGATAGGAATGAGTAGTACAACTTAATACACCACTCCTATCTGGTGGCACCTTAGATTGCACGCGCAGTGCCCCAAATTCGAAGTGGGACAACCGACCAAGCATCTTTTTCAATCTCCCTGCTCCAAAAATCCATGCCATATACACGTCCCCTGATAGGTGACGTAACAGGTATTAAACTGATAGGGATGAGTAGTACAACTTAATACACCACTCCTATCTGGTGGCACCATAGATTGCACGCGCAGTGCCCCAAATTTGAAATGGAAGGACCGACCAAGCATCTTTTTTCATCTCCCTGTTCCAAAAATTCATGCCATATACACGTCCCCTGATAGGTGACGTAACAGGTATTAAACTGATAGGAATGAGTAGTACAAATTAATACACCACTCCTATCTGGTGGCACCTTAGATTGCACGCGCAGTGCCCCAAATTTAAAGTGGGAGGACCGACCAAGCATCTTTTTCCATCTCCCTGTTCCAAAAATCGATGCCATATACATGTCCCCTGATAGGTGACGTAACAGGTATTAAACTGATAGGAATGAATAGTACAACTTAATACACCACTCCTATCTGGTGGCACCATAGATTGCACGCGCAGTGCCCCAAATTCGAAGTAGGAGGTCCGACCAAGCATCTTTTTCCATCTCCCTATTACAAAAATCCATGCCATATACACGTCCCCTGATAGGTGACGTAACAGGTATTAAACTGATAGGAATGAGTAGTACAACTTAATACACCACTCCTATCTGGTGGCACCATAGATTGCACGCGCAGTGCCCCAAATTTGAAGTGGGAGGACCGACCAAGCATCTTTTTCCATCTCCCTGTTCCAAAAATCCATGCATATACACGTCCCCTGATAGGTGAGGTAACAGGTATTAAACTGATAGGAATGAGTAGTACAACTTAATACACCACTCCTATCTGGTGGCACCTTAGATTGCACGAGCAGTGCCCCAAATTGGAAGTAGGAGGTCCGACCAAGCATCTTTTTTCATCTCCCTGTTACAAAAATCCATGCCATATACACGTCCCCTGATAGGTGACGTAACAGGTATTAAACTGATAGGAATGAGTAGTACAACTTAATACACCACTCCTATCTGGTGGCACCATAGATTGCACGCGCAGTGCCCCAAATTCGAAGTGGGACAACCGACCAAGCATCTTTTTCCATCTCCCTGTTCCAAAAATCCATACCATATACACGTCCCCTGATAGGTGACGTAACAGGTATTAAACTGATAGGAATGAATAGTACAACTTAATAAACCACTCCTATCTGGTGGCACATTACATTGCACGTGCAGTGCCCCAAATTCAAAGTAGGAGGTCCGACCAAGCATCTTTTTCCATCTCCCTGTTCCAAATATCCATGCCATATACATGTCCCCTGATAGGTTACGTAACAGGTATTAAACTGATAGGAATGAATAGTACAACTTAATACACCACTCCTATCTGGTGGCACCTTAGATTGCACGTGCAGTGCCGCAAATTTGAAGCAGGAGGTCCGACCAAGCATCTTTTTCCATCTCCCTGTTCCAAAAATCCATGCCATATACACGTCCCCTGATAGGTGACGTAACAGGTATTAAACTGATAGGAATGAGTAGTACAACTTAATACACCACTCTTATCTGGTGGCACCTTAGATTGCACGAGCAGTGCCCCAAATTCGAAGTAGGAGGTCCGACCAAGCATCTTTTTTCATCTCCCTGATACAAAAATCCATGCCACATACATGTCCCCTGATAGGTGATGTAACAGGTATTAAACTGATAGGAATGAGTAGTACAACTTAATACACCACTCCTATCTGGTGGCACCTTAGATTGCACGCGCAGTGCCCCAAATTTGAAATGGGAGGACCGACCAAGCATCTTTTTCCATCTCCCTGTTCCATAAATTCATGCCATATACACGTCCGCTGATAGTTGACGTAACAGGTATTAAACTGATAGGAATGAGTAGTACAACTTAATACACCACTCATATCTGGTGGCACCTTAGATTGCACGAGCAGTGCCCGTAAATTTGAAGTGGGAGGACCGACCAAGCATCTTTTTTTATCTCTCTGTTCCAAAAATCCATGCCATATACATGTCCCCTGATAGGTGACGTAACAGGTATTAAACTGATAGGAATGAGTAGTACAACTTAATACACCACTCATATCTGGTGGCACCTTAGATTGCACGAGCAGTGCCCGTAAATTTGAAGTGGGAGGACCGACCAAGCATCTTTTTTTATCTCTCTGTTCCAAAAATCCATGCCATATACATGTCCCCTGATAGGTGACGTAACAGGTATTAAACTGATAGGAATGAATAGTACAACTTAATACACCACTCCTATCTGGTGGCACATTACATTGCATGTGCAGTGCCCCAAATTCGAAGTAGGAGGTCCGACCAAGCATCTTTTTCCATCTCCCTGTTCCAAAAATCCATGCCATATACACGTCCCCTGATAGGTGACGTAACAGGTATTAAACTGATAGGAATGAGTAGTACAACTTAATACACCACTCCTATCTGGTGGCACCTTAGATTGAACGCGCAGTGCCCCAAATTTGAAGTGGGAGGACAGACCAAGCATCTTTTTCCATCTCCCTGTTCCAAAAATCCATGCCATATACACGTCCCCTGATAGGTGACATAACAGGTATTAAACTGATAGGCATGAGTAGTACAACTTAATACACCACTCCTATCTGGTGGCACCTTAGATTGCACGCGCAGTGCCCCAAATTCAAAGTGGGAGGACCGACCAAGCATCTTTTTCCATCTCCCTGTTCCAAAAATCCATGCCATATACACGTCCCCTGATAGGTGACATAACAGGTATTAAACTGATAGGAATGAGTAGTACAACTTAATACACCATTCCTATCTGGTGGCACCTTAGATTGCACGCACAGTGCCCCAAATTTGAAGTGGGAGGACCGACCAAGCATCTTTTTCCATCTCCCTGTTCCAAAAATCCATGCATATACACGTCCCCTGATAGGTGAGGTAACAGGTATTAAACTGATAGGAATGAGTAGTACAACTTAATACACCACTCCTATCTGGTGGCACCTTAGATTGCACGCGCAGTGCCCCAAATTCGAAGTAGGAGGTCGGACCAAGCATCTTTTTCCATCTCCCTGTTACAAAAATCCATGCCATATACACGTCCCCTGATAGGTGACGTAACAGGTATTAAACTGATAGGAATGAGTAGTACAACTTAATACACCACTCCTATCTGGTGGCACCATAGATTGCACCCGCAGTGCCCCAAATTCGAAGTGGGACAACCGACCAAGCATCTTTTTCCATCTCCCTGTTCCAAAAATCCATACCATATACACGTCCCCTGATAGGTGACGTAACAGGTATTAAACTGATAGGAATGAATAGTACAACTTAATAAACCACTCCTATCTGGTGGCACATTACATTGCACGTGCAGTGCCCCAAATTCAAAGTAGGAGGTCCGACCAAGCATCTTTTTCCATCTCCCTGTTCCAAAAATCCATGCCATATACACGTCCCTTGATAGGTGATGTAACAGGTATTAAACTGATAGGAATGAATAGTACAACTTAATACACCACTCCTATCTGGTGACACATTACATTGAACGCGCAGTGCCCCAAATTTGAAGTGGGAGGACCGACCAAGCATCATTTTCCATCTCCCTGTTCCAAAAATCCATGCCATATACACGTCCCCTGATAGGTGACATAACAGGTATTAAACTGATAGGAATGAGTAGTACAACTTAATACACCACTCCTATCTGGTGACACATTACATTGAACGACCAGTGCCCCAAATTTGAAGTGGGAGGACCGACCAAGCATCTTTTTCCATCTCCCTGTTCCAAAAATCCATGCATATACACGTCCCCTGATAGGTGACGTAACAGGTATTAAACTGATAGGAATGAGTAGTACAACTTAATACACCACTCCTATCTGGTGGCACCATAGATTGCACGCGCAGTGCCCCAAATTTGAAGTGGGAGAACCGACCAAGCATCTTTTTCCATCTCCCTGTTCCAAAAATTCATGCCATATACACGTCCCCTGATAGGTGACGTAACAGGTATTAAACTGATAGGAATGAGTAATACAACTTAATACACAACTCCTATCTGGTGGCACCTTAGATTGCACGCGCAATGCCCCAAATTTGAAGTGGGAGGACCGACCAAGCATCTTTTTCCATCTCCCTGTTCCAAAAATCCATACCATATACACGTCCCCTGATAGGTGACGTAACAGGTATTAAACTGATAGGAATGAATAGTACAACTTAATAAACCACTCCTATCTGGTGGCACATTACATTGCACGTGCAGTGCCCCAAATTCAAAGTAGGAGGTCCGACCAAGCATCTTTTTCCATCTCCCTGTTCCAAAAATCCATGCCATATACACATAGTTACATAGTTACATAGTTACATAGTAATTAAGGTTGAAAAAAGACTTTCAGTCCATCAAGTTCAACCTGTTAAGATCTCCTCTGATCTGCAATATGCGGATTAGTTATTAATTAAATTATTGATTAAATAATTATTAATAGTATAGTATTGGAGAATGAATAAAGAGTTAGTCCATCAAGTTCAACCTTTTTAGATCTCTATTGATCTTTTTAATTTGGACTATTATTATTGTTAATTGTTAATTATTGTTAATTGATCCAGAGGAAGGCAAACATAAAAAAAACCCCATTGAAACTTTGCCAATTGTCTCATAAGGGGGAAAAAAAGCAAAATTCCTTCCTGACCCCAGAAACTGGCGATCAAATTTCTCCCTGGATCAATATTCCTTCGCTAGTTATCTAGGATAGCCTTGAATGCCCTCTTTATTCAGAAATATATCTAACCCCTTTTTGAAGTTGTCTATCGAATTCGCTGTCACCACCTCCTTTGGTAGAGAATTCCACAGTTTAACCACCCTAACTGTGAAGAACCCTTTTCTTTGTTTAAGGTGAAATCTTTTTTCCTCTAACCTCAACGGATGTCCTCTTGTCAGTTGAAAATCTCTTGCTACAAAAAGCTCACTTGACAAAGCCTTATATGGACCCTGGATGTATTTAAATAACGTAATCATATCTCCTCTTAGACGCCTTTTTTCTAGCGAAAATAAGTTTAATTTTGCTAGTCTTTCTTCATAACTTAGCCCCTCCATTCCCCTTATTAGTTTTGTAGCCCTTCTCTGTACTTTTTCCAGCTCTAAGATGTCTTTTTTGTGAGGTGGTGCCCAAAATTGTACTCCATATTCCAAATGAGGGCGTACTAGAGATTTGTATAGTGGCAGAATTATATCTTCTTCCCTGGCTTCTATACCCTTCCTAATACATGCTAATATTTTATTTGCCTTTGCAGCCGCTGCTTGGCTTTGAGCGCTGTTACCTAGGTGGTTGTCCACTAGTACTCCCAAATCCCTTTCAATATCTGATACCCCTAGATTTGCTCCATTAAGATTATAGATTGCTTGGCTATTTTTCCTTCCCAAATGCATAACCTTACATTTATTTGTATTAAATCTCATCTGCCATTTAGCCGCCCATTTCTCTAATTTATGCAAATCCTTTTGTAGGGAAAGTACATCATTATCTGATTTTATTACCTTGCACAACTTAGTGTCATCAGCAAAAATGGAGACACTACATTCGAGTCCTACTTCAATGTCATTAATAAATATGTTAAAAAGGAGAGGACCCAATACTGAGCCCTGAGGAACCCCACTTATCACATTAGACCAATCGGAGTATGTTCCATTTACAACAACCCTTTGCTTCCTGTCTTTTAGCCAGCTCTCGATCCATGAGCAGATATTTACTGCAATTCCTGTATCCCTTAGTTTGCTCACTAGTCTTCCATGTGGCACTGTATCAAATGCCTTTGAAAAATCTAAAAAGACTACATCCACTGAGTTGCCCTGATCCAAGTTCCTACTAACCTCCTCATAAAAACTAATTAGATTGGTCTGACACGACCTTTCCTTCATAAATCCATGTTGACTGCTACCTATGATCCTGTTCAAATAGACATATTCTTGTATTCTGTCCCTTATTAACCCTTCTAAAAGCTTCCCAACTACAGAAGTGAGGCTCACTGGTCTATAATTCCCCGGATTTGCTCTAGATCCCTTCTTAAATATAGGTATCACCTCTGCTTTTCTCCAGTCATCTGGTAGAGACCCTGTAGTGAGCGAGTCTTTAAAGATTAGATATAATGGTTTGGCTATTACAGAACCCAGCTCCCTCAGTACCCTTGGATGTATTCCATCAGGACCTGGGGCTTTATTAACATTTATTTTCTCCAACCTCTTTTGTATTTCTTCCTGCGTTAACCAATTATTTAGTGAAGGTAGTGTAGCCCCATTATGTTGCAGTGTCCCAACCACTGGTACCTCCCTTGTGTAAACCGAAGAAAAGAACCTATTTAGCTCATCTGCCTTTTCCTGGTCACTAATTATCAGATGGCCTGTGTCACATTGTAATGGTCCTATCGATTCCTTCCTGGCCTTCTTCCCATTAATATATTTATAAAATATTTTAGGGTTAGTCTTACTTTCCATTGCAACTGACTTCTCATTTTCTATTTTAGCCAGTCTAATAGCCCTTTTGCAAGCCTTGTTGATTTCCTTATAGTCACATAAAGATGCCTCTGTTCCCTCCTTCTTGTATAATTTAAATGCATACTTCTTTTTCCTCATCATGATCTTTAAGTCATTGTTAAGCCACATGGGATGTGATTTACTCCTATTTATTTTATTTCCACATGGTACATGCTGATGAGTATGTTTATTTAGTAAGGATTTGAATGTTGTCCATTTATTTTCAGTATTCTTCCCTGTAAGTTCTTTGTCCCAGTCTATATGTTGTATTGCTGCCCGTAGCCCATTAAAGTTAGCCCTTTTAAAATTTAGAGTTTTTGTTGGCCCCTTACAACTCTGTTTTTTGTATTCAATCTCAAAGGTGACGTAACAGGTATTAAACTGATAGGAATGAATAGTACAACTTAATACACCACTCCTATCTGGTGACACATTACATTGAACGCGCAGTGCCCCAAATTTGAAGTGGGAGGACCGACCAAGCATCATTTTCCATCTCCCTGTTCCAAAAATCCATGCATATACACGTCTCCTGATAGGTGACGTAACAGGTATTAAACTGATAGGAATGAGTAGTACAACTTAATACACCACTCCTATCTGGTGGCACCTTAGATTGCACGCGCAGTGCCCCAAATTCGAAGTAGGAGGTCCGACAAAGCATCTTTTTCCATCTCCCAGTTACAAAAATCCATGCCATATACACGTCCCCTGATAGGTGATGTAACAGGTATTAAACTGATAGGAATGAGTAGTACAACTTAATACACCACTCCTATCTGGTGGCACCTTAGATTGCACGCGCAGTGCCCCAAATTCGAAGTGGGACAACCGACCAAGCATCTTTTTCAATCTCCCTGCTCCAAAATTCCATGCCATATACACGTCCCCTGATAGGTGACGTAACAGGTATTAAACTGATAGGGATGAGTAGTACAACTTAATACACCACTCCTATCTGGTGGCACCATAGATTGCACGCGCAGTGCCCCAAATTTGAAATGGAAGGACCGACCAAGCATCTTTTTTCATCTCCCTGTTCCAAAAATTCATGCCATATACACGTCCCCTGATAGGTGACGTAACAGGTATTAAACTGATAGGAATGAGTAGTACAATTTAATACACCACTCCTATCTGGTGGCACCTTAGATTGCACGCGCAGTGCCCCAAATTTAAAGTGGGAGGACCGACCAAGCATCTTTTTCCATCTCCCTGTTCCAAAAATCGATGCCATATACATGTCCCCTGATAGGTGACGTAACAGGTATTAAACTGATAGGAATGAATAGTACAACTTAATACACCACTCCTATCTGGTGGCACCATAGATTGCACGCGCAGTGCCCCAAATTCGAAGTAGGAGGTCCGACCAAGCATCTTTTTCCATCTCCCTATTACAAAAATCCATGCCATATACACGTCCCCTGATAGGTGACGTAACAGGTATTAAACTGATAGGAATGAGTAGTACAACTTAATACACCACTCCTATCTGGTGGCACCATAGATTGCACGCGCAGTGCCCCAAATTTGAAGTGGGAGGACCGACCAAGCATCTTTTTCCATCTCCCTGTTCCAAAAATCCATGCATATACACGTCCCCTGATAGGTGAGGTAACAGGTATTAAACTGATAGGAATGAGTAGTACAACTTAATACACCACTCCTATCTGGTGGCACCTTAGATTGCACGCGCAGTGCCCCAAATTGGAAGTAGGAGGTCCGACCAAGCATCTTTTTTCATCTCCCTGTTACAAAAATCCATGCCATATACACGTCCCCTGATAGGTGACGTAACAGGTATTAAACTGATAGGAATGAGTAGTACAACTTAATACACCACTCCTATCTGGTGGCACCATAGATTGCACGCGCAGTGCCCCAAATTCGAAGTGGGACAACCGACCAAGCATCTTTTTCCATCTCCCTGTTCCAAAAATCCATACCATATACACGTCCCCTGATAGGTGACGTAACAGGTATTAAACTGATAGGAATGAATAGTACAACTTAATAAACCACTCCTATCTGGTGGCACATTACATTGCACGTGCAGTGCCCCAAATTCAAAGTAGGAGGTCCGACCAAGCATCTTTTTCCATCTCCCTGTTCCAAATATCCATGCCATATACATGTCCCCTGATAGGTGACGTAACAGGTATTAAACTGATAGGAATGAATAGTACAACTTAATACACCACTCCTATCTGGTGGCACCTTAGATTGCACGCGCAGTGCGCCAAATTTGAAGTGAGAGGACCGACCAAGCATCATTTTCCATCTCCCTGTTACAAAAATCAATGCCATATACACGTCCCCTGATAGGTGACGTAACAGGTATTAAACTGATAGGAATGAGTAGTACAACTTAATACACCACTCCTATCTGGTGGCACCGTTGATTGCACGTGCAGTGCCGCAAATTTGAAGCAGGAGGTCCGACCAAGCATCTTTTTCCATCTCCCTGTTCCAAAAATCCATGCCATATACACGTCCCCTGATAGGTGACGTAACAGGTATTAAACTGATAGGAATGAGTAGTACAACTTAATACACCACTCTTATCTGGTGGCACCTTAGATTGCACGAGCAGTGCCCCAAATTCGAAGTAGGAGGTCCGACCAAGCATCTTTTTTCATCTCCCTGTTACAAAAATCCATGCCACATACATGTCCCCTGATAGGTGATGTAACAGGTATTAAACTGATAGGAATGAGTAGTACAACTTAATACACCACTCCTATCTGGTGGCACCTTAGATTGCACGCGCAGTGCCCCAAATTTGAAATGGGAGGACCGACCAAGCATCTTTTTCCATCTCCCTGTTCCATAAATTCATGCCATATACACGTCCGCTGATAGTTGACGTAACAGTTATTAAACTGATAGGAATGAGTAGTACAACTTAATACACCACTCATATCTGGTGGCACCTTAGATTGCACGAGCAGTGCCCGTAAATTTGAAGTGGGAGGACCGACCAAGCATCTTTTTTTATCTCTCTGTTCCAAAAATCCATGCCATATACATGTCCCCTGATAGGTGACGTAACAGGTATTAAACTGATAGGAATGAGTAGTACAACTTAATACACCACTCATATCTGGTGGCACCTTAGATTGCACGAGCAGTGCCCGTAAATTTGAAGTGGGAGGACCGACCAAGCATCTTTTTCCATCTCTCTGTTCCAAAAATCCATGCCATATACATGTCCCCTGATAGGTGACGTAACAGGTATTAAACTGATAGGAATGAATAGTACAACTTAATACACCACTCCTATCTGGTGGCACATTACATTGCATGTGCAGTGCCCCAAATTCGAAGTAGGAGGTCCGACCAAGCATCTTTTTCCATCTCCCTGTTCCAAAAATCCATGCCATATACACGTCCCCTGATAGGTGACGTAACAGGTATTAAACTGATAGGAATGAGTAGTACAACTTAATACACCACTCCTATCTGGTGGCACCTTAGATTGAACGCGCAGTGCCCCAAATTTGAAGTGGGAGGACAGACCAAGCATCTTTTTCCATCTCCCTGTTCCAAAAATCCATGCCATATACACGTCCCCTGATAGGTGACATAACAGGTATTAAACTGATAGGCATGAGTAGTACAACTTAATACACCACTCCTATCTGGTGGCACCTTAGATTGCACGCGCAGTGCCCCAAATTCAAAGTGGGAGGACCGACCAAGCATCTTTTTCCATCTCCCTGTTCCAAAAATCCATGCCATATACACGTCCCCTGATAGGTGACATAACAGGTATTAAACTGATAGGAATGAGTAGTACAACTTAATACACCATTCCTATCTGGTGGCACCTTAGATTGCACGCGCAGTGCCCCAAATTTGAAGTGGGAGGACCGACCAAGCATCTTTTTCCATCTCCCTGTTCCAAAAATCCATGCATATACACGTCCCCTGATAGGTGAGGTAACAGGTATTAAACTGATAGGAATGAGTAGTACAACTTAATACACCACTCCTATCTGGTGGCACCTTAGATTGCACGCGCAGTGCCCCAAATTCGAAGTAGAAGGTCGGACCAAGCATCTTTTTCCATCTCCCTGTTACAAAAATCCATGCCATATACACGTCCCCTGATAGGTGACGTAACAGGTATTAAACTGATAGGAATGAGTAGTACAACTTAATACACCACTCCTATCTGGTGGCACCATAGATTGCACCCGCAGTGCCCCAAATTCGAAGTGGGACAACCGACCAAGCATCTTTTTCCATCTCCCTGTTCCAAAAATCCATACCATATACACGTCCCCTGATAGGTGACGTAACAGGTATTAAACTGATAGGAATGAATAGTACAACTTAATAAACCACTCCTATCTGGTGGCACATTACATTGCACGTGCAGTGCCCCAAATTCAAAGTAGGAGGTCCGACCAAGCATCTTTTTCCATCTCCCTGTTCCAAAAATCCATGCCATATACACGTCCCTTGATAGGTGATGTAACAGGTATTAAACTGATAGGAATGAATAGTACAACTTAATACACCACTCCTATCTGGTGACACATTACATTGAACGCGCAGTGCCCCAAATTTGAAGTGGGAGGACCGACCAAGCATCATTTTCCATCTCCCTGTTCCAAAAATCCATGCCATATACACGTCCCCTGATAGGTGACATAACAGGTATTAAACTGATAGGAACGAGTAGTACAACTTAATACACCACTCCTATCTGGTGACACATTACATTGAACGACCAGTGCCCCAAATTTGAAGTGGGAGGACCGACCAAGCATCTTTTTCCATCTCCCTGTTCCAAAAATCCATGCATATACACGTCCCCTGATAGGTGACGTAACAGGTATTAAACTGATAGGAATGAGTAGTACAACTTAATACACCACTCCTATCTGGTGGCACCATAGATTGCACGCGCAGTGCCCCAAATTTGAAGTGGGAGAACCGACCAAGCATCTTTTTCCATCTCCCTGTTCCAAAAATTCATGCCATATACACGTCCCCTGATAGGTGACGTAACAGGTATTAAACTGATAGGAATGAGTAATACAACTTAATACACAACTCCTATCTGGTGGCACCTTAGATTGCACGCGCAATGCCCCAAATTTGAAGTGGGAGGACCGACCAAGCATCTTTTTCCATCTCCCTGTTCCAAAAATCCATGCCATATACATGTCCCCTGATAGGTGACGTAACAGGTATTAAACTGATAGGAATGAGTAGTACAACTTAATACACCACTCCTATCTGGTGGCACATTACATTGCACGTGCAGTGCCCCAAATTCGAAGTAGGAGGTCCGACCAAGCATATTTTTCCATCTCCCTGTTCCAAAAATCCATGCCATATACACGTCCCCTGATAGGTGACGTAACAGTTATTAAACTGATAGGAATGAATAGTACAACTTAATACACCACTCCTATCTGGTGACACATTACATTGCACGCGCAGTGCCCTAAATTTGAAGTGAGAGGACTGACCAAGCATCTTTTTCCATCTCCCTGTTCCAAAAATTCATGCCATATACACGTCCCCTGATAGTTGACGTAACAGGTATTAAACTGATAGGAATGAGTAGTACAACTTAATACACCACTCCTATCTGGTGGCACCTTAGATTGCACGCGCAGTGCCCCAAATTTGAAGTGGGAGGATCGACCAAGCATCTTTTTCCATCTCCCTGTTACAAAAATCCATGCCATATACACGTCCCCTGATAGGTGACGTAACAGGTATTAAACTGATAGGAATGAGTAGTACAACTTAATATACCACTCCTATCTGGTGGCACCTTAGATTGCACGTGCAGTGCCCCAAATTTGAAGTAGGAGGTCCGACCAAGCATCTTTTTCCATCTCCCTGTTACAAAAATCCATGCCATATACACGTCCCCTCATAGGTGATGTAACAGGTATTAAACTGATAGGAATGAGTAGTACAACTTAATACAGCACTCCTATCTGGTGGCACCTTAGATTGCATGCGCAGTGCCCCAAATTTGAAATGGGAGGACCGACCAAGCATCTTTTTCCATCTCCCTGTTCCAAAAATTCATGCCATATACACGTCCCCTGATAGGTGACGTAACAGGTATTAAACTGATAGGAATGAGTAGTACAACTTAATACACCACTCCTATCTGGTGGCACCTTAGATTGCATGCGCAGTGCCCCAAATTTGAAGTGGGAGGACCGACCAAGCATCTTTTTCCATCTCCCTGTTCCAAAAATCCATGCCATATACACGTCCCCTGATAGGTGACGTAACAGGTATTAAACTGATAGGAATGAGTAGTACAACTTAATACACCACTCCTATCTGGTGGCACCTTAGATTGCACGCGCAGTGCGCCAAATTTGAAGTGGGAGGACCGACCAAGCATCTTTTTCCATCTCCCTGTTCCAAAAATCAACGTCCCTTGATAGGTGACGTAACAGGTATTAAACTGATAGGAATGAGTAGTACAACTTAATACACCACTCCTATCTAGTGGCACCGTAGATTGCACGTGCAGTGTCCCAAATTCGAAGTGGGAGGACCGACCAAGCATCTTTTTTCATCTCCCTGTTCCAAAAATTCATGCCATATACACGTCCCCTGATAGGAGACGTAACAGGTATTAAACTGATAGGAATGAGTAGTACAACTTAATACACCACTCCTATCTGGTGGCACCATAGATTGCACGCGCAGTGCCCCAAATTCGAAGTGGGACAACCGACCAAGCATCTTTTTCCATCTCCCTGTTCCAAAAATTCATACCATATACACGTCCCCTAATAGGTGACGTAACAGGTATTAAACTGGTAGGAATGAATAGTACAACTTAATAAACCACTCCTATCTGGTGGCACATTACATTGCACGTGCAGTGCCCCAAATTCGAAGTAGGAGGTCCGACCAAGCATCTTTTTCCATCTCCCAGTTCCAAAAATCCATGCCATATACACGTCCCCTGATAGGTGACGTAACAGGTATTAAACTGATAGGAATGAATAGTACAACTTAATACACCACTCCTATCTGGTGACACATTACATTGAACGCGCAGTGCCCCAAATTTGAAGTGGGAGGACCGACCAAGCATCATTTTCCATCTCCCTGTTCCAAAAATCCATGCATATACACGTCTCCTGATAGGTGACGTAACAGGTATTAAACTGATAGGAATGAGTAGTACAACTTAATACACCACTCCTATCTGGTGGCACCTTAGATTGCATGCGCAGTGCCCCAAATTTGAAGTGGGAGGACCGACCAAGCATCTTTTTCCATCTCCCTGTTCCAAAAATCCATGCCATATACATGTCCCCTGATAGGTGACGTAACAGGTATTAAACTGATAGGAATGAATAGTACAACTTAATACACCACTCCTATCTGGTGGCACCTTAGATTACTTGCGCAGTGCCCCAAATTTGAAGTGGGAGGACCGACCAAGCATCATTTTCATCTCCCTGTTCCAAAAATCCATGCCATATACATGTCCCCTGATAGGTGACGTAACAGGTATTAAACTGCTAAACATGAGTAGTACAACTTAATACACCACTCCTATCTGGTGGCACCTTAGATTGCACGCGCAGTGCGCCAAATTTAAAGTGGGAGGACCGACCAAGCATCTTTTTCCATCTCCCTGTTCCAAAAATCCATGCATATACACGTCCCCTGATAGGTGACGTAACAGGTATTAAACTGATAGGAATGAGTAGTACAACTTAATACACCACTCCTATCTGGTGGCACCTTAGATTGCACGCGCAGTGCCCCAAATTCGAAGTGGGACAACCGACCAAGCATCTTTTTCCATCTCTCTGTTCCAAAAATCCATGCCATATACACGTCCCCTGATAGGTGACGTAACAGGTATTAAACTGATAGGAATGAGTAGTACAACTTAATACACCACTCCTATCTGGTGGCACCATAGATTGCACGCGCAGTGCCCCAAATTTGAAGTGGGAGAACTGACCAAGCATCTTTTTCCATCTCCCTGTTCCAAAAATTCATGCCATATACACGTCCCCTGATAGGTGACGTAACAGGTATTAAACTGATAGGAATGAGTAGTACAACTTAATACACCACTCCTATCTGGTGGCACCTTAGATTGCACGCGCAATGCCCCAAATTTGAAGTTGGAGGACCGACCAAGCATCTTTTTCCATCTCCCTGTTCCAAAAATCCATGCCATATACATGTCCCCTGATAGGTGACGTAACAGGTATTAAACTGATAGGAATGAGTAGTACAACTTAATACACCACTCCTATCTGGTGGCACATTACATTGCACGTGCAGTGCCCCAAATTCGAAGTAGGAGGTCCGACCAAGCATATTTTTCCATCTCCCTGTTCCAAAAATCCATGCCATATACACGTCCCCTGATAGGTGACGTAACAGTTATTAAACTGATAGGAATGAATAGTACAACTTAATACACCACTCCTATCTGGTGACACATTACATTGCACGCGCAGTGCCCTAAATTTGAAGTGAGAGGACTGACCAAGCATCTTTTTCCATCTCCCTGTTCCAAAAATTCATGCCATATACACGTCCCCTGATAGTTGACGTAACAGGTATTAAACTGATAGGAATGAGTAGTACAACTTAATACACCACTCCTATCTGGTGGCACCTTAGATTGCACGCGCAGTGCCCCAAATTTGAAGTGGGAGGATCGACCAAGCATCTTTTTCCATCTCCCTGTTACAAAAATCCATGCCATATACACGTCCCCTGATAGGTGATGTAACAGGTATTAAACTGATAGGAATGAGTAGTACAACTTAATACACCACTCCTATCTGGTGGCACATTACATTGCACGTGCAGTGCCCCAAATTCGAAGTAGGAGGTCCGACCAAGCATATTTTTCCATCTCCCTGTTCCAAAAATCCATGCCATATACACGTCCCCTGATAGGTGACGTAACAGGTATTAAACTGATAGGAATGAGTAGTACAACTTAATATACCACTCCTATCTGGTGGCACCTTAGATTGCACGTGCAGTGCCCCAAATTTGAAGTAGGAGGTCCGACCAAGCATCTTTTTCCATCTCCCTGTTACAAAAATCCATGCCATATACACGTCCCCTGATAGGTGACGTAACAGGTATTAAACTGATAGGAATGAGTAGTACAACTTAATACACCACTCCTATCTGGTGGCACCTTAGATTGCATGCGCAGTGCCCCAAATTTGAAATGGGAGGACCGACCAAGCATCTTTTTCCATCTCCCTGTTACAAAAATCCATGCCATATACACGTCCCCTGATAGGTGATGTAACAGGTATTAAACTGATAGGAATGAGTAGTACAACTTAATACACCACTCCTATCTGGTGGCACCTTAGATTGCATGCGCAGTGCCCCAAATTTGAAATGGGAGGACCGACCAAGCATCTTTTTCCATCTCCCTGTTCCAAAAATTCATGCCATATACACGTCCCCTGATAGGTGACGTAACAGGTATTAAACTGATAGGAATGAGTAGTACAACTTAATACACCACTCCTATCTGGTGGCACCTTAGATTGCATGCGCAGTGCCCCAAATTTGAAGTGGGAGGACCGACCAAGCATCTTTTTCCATCTCCCTGTTCCAAAAATCCATGCCATATACACGTCCCCTGATAGGTGACGTAACAGGTATTAAACTGATAGGAATGAGTAGTACAACTTAATACACCACTCCTATCTGGTGGCACCTTAGATTGCACGCGCAGTGCGCCAAATTTGAAGTGGGAGGACCGACCAAGCATCTTTTTCCATCTCCCTGTTCCAAAAATCAATGCCATATACACGTCCCTTGATAGGTGACGTAACAGGTATTAAACTGATAGGAATGAGTAGTACAACTTAATACACCACTCCTATCTAGTGGCACCGTAGATTGCACGTGCAGTGTCCCAAATTCGAAGTAGGAGGTCCGACCAAGCATCTTTTTCCATCTCCCTGTTACAAAAATCCATGCCATATACACGTCCCCTGATAGGTGACGTAACAGGTATTAAACTGATAGGAATGAATAGTACAACTTAATAAACCACTCCTATCTGGTGGCACATTACATTGCACGTGCAGTGCCCCAAATTCGAAGTAAGAGGTCCGACCAAGCATCTTTTTCCATCTCCCTGTTCCAAAAATCCATGCCATATACACGTCCCCTGATAGGTGACGTAACAGGTATTAAACTGATAGGAATGAATAGTACAACTTAATACACCACTCCTATCTGGTGACACATTAAATTGCACGTGCAGTGCCCCAAATTCAAAGTAGGAGGTCCGACCAAGCATCTTTTTCCATCTCCCTGTTCCAAAAATCCATGCCATATACACGTCCCCTGATAGGTGATGTAACAGTTATTAAACTGATAGGAATGAATAGTACAAATTAATACACCACTCCTATCTGGTGACACATTACATTGCACGCGCAGTGCCCCAAATTCAAAGTAGGAGGTCTGACCAAGCATCTTTTTTCATCTCCCTGTTCCAAAAATCCATGCCATATACACGTCCCCTAATAGTGGACGTGACAGGGATTAAACCGATAGGAATAGTACTGCTTAACAGTACACACCTTATAATAATGCAGACAGAGGCAACGCAGAGAGAGGAGTCTGAAGAAGAGGAGTCAGAGGAGGATGGTGGCTTTGAGGAGGTGGAAGACCAAACACAGCAGGCGTCCCAGGGGGCTTGTTGTCGCCTTTCGGGGACCCTTGGTGGCTGGGTGGAGGAAGAGACCTTCAATGACATCAGTGAGGATAAGGAACTAGCTTGGTATCCAACCTTGTGCAAATGGGGAGTTTGCGGTTGTGCAAAGGGACTGTTTGCGGTTGTTTGCGGTGCATTAAACGGGGAGATTGTTCTGCTACTGTGAAGCGGGTGTAACCCTTACACTACCTGATCGATACAACATCATACCTGATGTTTTAAAGCATGTTATTCCAACAATTTAGGAATGTTAGGTGATTTATGCCCTTTATGGCTGAAAACCAGACTCTGCATCAACTATGTAATTTTCTGTGGGAGTTTTGCCATGGATCCCCCTCCGGCATGCCACAGTCCAGGTGTTAGACCCCTTGAAACAACTTTCCCATCACTATTGTGGCCAGAAAGAGTCCCTGTGGGTTTTGAAATCCGCCTGCCCATTGAAGTCTATGGCGGTTCGCCGATGTTTGTCCGTTCGCGAACATTTGATGTAATTTGCGTCCGCGGTTCGCGAACCGAAAATTTGATGTTCGCGACATCACTACTTGTTGATAATTTTTAATCATCGGGTATCCAATCCCTCCCCGTTCAAGTTCGCATATCAAATAGACTTTCTTTATCCTAATTCTTTTAAAGTTATGAATATATTTAGCAATTAAGATCTGAAATTTATTGATAATATGTGCTGGAACCCACAACGGGAAGATACGTAACAAATAAGTAATTTTTGGGAGAATGCACATCTTTACCACCTCTATTCGCCCAGACCAAGACATAATATTGTTTTCCCAATCTTAAAGTTTTTTTTTTATCTGTATATAAAGTTGTTTAAAATTCTGCACAATAACTTGTTTTAAATTAACATATATATCAATACCCAAATGCTGAATCTTATTCTGCCACTTGTATTGATATTTACCCTTCAAATCCTCTATTTCAGCCAAAGATAAATTAATAGGCAAAGCTTCGGATTTCAAGATATTGATTTTATAATTGGATATTGCACTAAAATCTTCAATGATTTTGAGGAGGAAACCCAAGGAGCTAACCGGATTCTCCACTGATATTACCATATCATCTGCAAAGAGAGATGTTTTATGTATACTTGAGCCTATACTAATACCTTTGATGTTATCTGAACTTCTAATTAATTGAACCAATGGTTCAATTAATAGGGCGAATTAAACTGGGGAAAGTGGGCATCCCTGCCGAGTTCCATTTGAAATGTGGAATTTCTCTGAGAGAAAATCTGAGCCCCTGACAGAGGCGGATGGAGACCCATATAATGCATCAATGGCTTAAGGCCAAAATCTGCCAAGCCAATCTTCTCCAGCGTTAATTCCATGTATCTCCACCCGACTCCGTTGAAAGCCTTCTCTGCATCCAATGAGACAAACACTGCCGGGGTACCCTTCTTATTAAGATACGCAATCAAATTTAATAATCTTCTAATATTTGAAGTTCCCTGTCTCTCCACTATAAAACCCGTTTGGTCTATTTCAATTAATAAGTTAATTATTTTATTCAATCTCAAAGCTAATATCTTTGAGTAGATTTTTATATCATTATTCAGTAAGGATATAGGTCTAAAATTTTTGCATTCTGGTATTTCAGAATTTATCTTTGGAATGTTCACTATGACAGCTTCTATCATTTCGCTAGGAGCTCTCCCTCCATTTTTTATCTCATTGAACGTTTTCACTAATTACCTCACTATTTCTCTATGAAACATTTTATAATAATGATTATTAAAACCATCCGGGCCAGGTGAAGAGTTAGTCTTCCAATTACTGATTACCCTCTCTACTTCCTCTTCGGTGATTTTCCCATTTAACAAATCTAGATCTTCTGTAGATAATTTAGGAAAGTCAATTTTTGCTAAGAAATTTCAGATTTTTTTCTCCTGGGTCGCTCTATCTTCTTTGTTCGCTTCTAGATTGTATAAAGCCAAATAATATTCTTTAAAAATATGTACTATTTTCTCTGGGTTTGAGATGATTTTATCCCCATGTTTAATTTTATCCAGGCGTTTATTTATATCACTTGGCTTAATATTATATGCTAAATCATTGCCCGCTTTATTCCCCCAAAAGTAAAATCTCTGCAAGAATTTCAGTCTTTCATCATCCGCTTTTTTTTGTTCCATTTTTTTAGTTGAAGTCTGTAAACCTTTAATTTCCTCAAGAATATTTTTATCAAGATTACCCTTATGTTTTCTATCCAATTTAGCCAAATCTATATACATCTCCCTCAACGTTCTCCCTTTATCTTTTAACAATTATGATTTTGCTGTTATCAAAATCCCTCTAATATAGGCCTTATGGGCCAACCACAAGGTTATGCTGGAATTAACTGAATGTCTATTCTCTTCAAAAAATTGTTGAATTTCTTTTTTAATGTTATTACTTAAATATTCAACTTTAAGAATATGATAATCTAGTCTCCATGGGGAATATTTCTTACTTCTAAGATTTCCTTTCCAGCTGATCGATACCATACCATGGTCTGATCTTAAGATCCGTTTAATGTCTGCTAAGTCTAGATATTTAAAACTCAATTCGTTGGAGAAAACATGATCCAAACCTGGCATAGGAAGCAAATTTATGTGAATAATGTATGTAGTCCCTTTTTCCTGGATGTAAGGTCCTCAATGTATCAAAAAGATTATACCTACTAATTAGTTCATCGAATTGTTTAGGTTTACTGGTAAGGGCAGGATCAATACAAGAGTCCTTGGGGAGTTCCTTATCTTCCACTGGATTCAAACACATATTGAAGTCGCCACAAACAGTAAGAAAACTGGAAAAATATTTCCTCAGCTTCTTTAGCGTCCTTCTTAAAAATGTCACTTGTTCTTTATTGGGCGCATATATATTCAATATGGTATGTTTTACACTATTGATCCAACCTGACCATAATGTGAATCTACCTTCACTGTCTAATTCAAGAAAGTCTTCTTTTAGGTCTAGTTTTTTACTAAAAAAAAATGCTGTTCCTCTAGTTTTCCTTCTGAACATGGAAGATCCACCCCACACATAGTGCGTGTCGTTAAATGAAGGTGCCTTATCCCTAGCCCAATGGGTCTCCTGTAGACATATAACATTTTCAGCTTCAAACATCTTAAAAAAGGCACGTCTCTTCCCTGGTGCATTCAGACCCTGGGTGTTTTGACTAATCAATTTAAGCAGATCCATCTCCTAACCAGTGTCTAAATGCCCTGCAAAATTGCCCTCCTCTCGTCTCTCCCCGCCTCTCCCCATGCTGGTTACAATCAAGAAAAACCTTTACAAGAAACATAATTACAAAAAAAAAAAAAAACACACACACACACAAAACCACCCTCCTTGCCCGGCCTGTCCAACTTCGAAAAATTAGACAACATGCCTAGCTATACGTGTGCGAACTTGAACATGAACATGGTGGCAAAAAAAAAAGGAGAGAAAGTGAAGAAAAAGAAAAGAAAACACATCTGCGAAAACCCCCTTTCAAACCCACAGCATAACCAATATATTATATGATCCGCATTAGTCATTACCACAAATAAATAGTTTCAAACCTTTAAACTTAACATTTTACAATTTGTGATTCATATCCAATTAATTAAGTGTTATTACTAGGCTAACTATAAGGTACCTCAAGGGTATATTGTCTATTAACTCAGTCTCATAATTTTCATAATAATATTACTAACTAGATCATGATCAATTCCTTCCATAATATCGAATGAACATGAAGTGCGATGTGCAATAAAGTGCAATTCAGAGGGGAAAAAAAGGGGATCTTTATGCTGTTGAAAGACTGCAAACATCACTCTCTCTGTTGGTACAGCTGCAGAGATGCTGAAACTGTCAAATAAGATGGAAAGCATTTGTAATATTTTGCTTCATCCCTGACAGGCAATCAGCAGCAACACAGATATATTAGCATAGATGCAAAACATAAAAGCATACTCATCAATGTATTGTTAACTAAAACCATTTTTTGGTACTGATTACTAATTATTAATTAATTAATATATTAATATACATTAATTGATCAATAACTGTCATCAATTCCAAATAAAAAGACTAATCCTTTTTTTACCATGAGAACATAATTTTTATGATATACCTGTAAAGGTGATCTTTATGCTATTGAAAGGCTACAAACGTCACTCTCTGTGTTAAGTCAGCTGCAGCGACACTGAAACTGTCAAATAAGAGGGAAAGCATTTGGATTATTTGGATTCATCCCTATGAGGCAATCAGCATCATCACAGATATGTCAGTGCATCTTAAAATATACATATTGTTTGTGTTCCTTTTTTTTAGTAATATTACTAATTACTAATTAATACATTAATGTACATTATAATCAATTAATCCCTGACTAAATGTTTTCTAAAGCGTTAAGCATTAATATATTCCTCAACTAAAGGCATTGTAAAATATTGAATATTTGTTATTCATAATGATTACTAATAATTAATTAATAAAATAATGTACATTAGTAATTAATTAATCAATGTCTAAATGTCTTATACTTTTTTTTTGCATTAATGTATAAATAAACTTTAACCATCTTATTTTTTTTTAATGATTACTAATTAATAATTAATAAATTAAAGTACATTATTAATTAATTATTCAATGAATTAATATATTACAAACAGCTAAGCATGAAAGTATTGCTAAAATAAAGCAGGAGTAAATTCTTGGTTGCTCAACTTGTTTAAGTAATCCTTTTTTTATTAATAATTAATTAATGAATTATTGAATAATGATTATTAATATATTGTACCTTTTTGTATTTAATATTCAAAAAGTGTCAATTCTGTGGCAAGTGTGACTTATACATAGGCTGCGTGCACAAGACAAAACCGTTGGTTTAGGTGGGAAATGCACCATTTCACAATCCTAATGTGTAAATGTATAAGTTAGTATTGTAAAATGGCGACGTTAGTCTATGTTTTCCGTGTTGCGCGCTCATTTTCCGTCCTTCCTATTAGTATTTTTCTACCGCTTACGACGCTGGCTGTGTTTTGCGCGGTTCGGGGTTGTGTAGCCTCGTTTTAATTTTTTCAGCCGACATTTTTATTCTCGCTTAGGCGATTTTCAAGTGGCGAAACTACTTAAATTCGACCTAAATTCGCGCTTCACCTCACTTCCAGACATCTTGGCTATTCTTCCGTGCTATCAGGGATCTTTTTGTTGTATTTTGGTTTGCACGGTTCAGCCGTTAACTTTGTATTTTTTGTATGTCATGTTTTTTATTTTCGAAGTCCCGCGTCTCGTATTTTTTTTTTCTAAGTCCAGCGTTCATCAACTACTTGAAGCCTAAGGCGAAGCCACATTTTGTAGTGTTTGTAGGCTAAGTCCCGCGTGTTTCATTTTCTCCACTGCTGGCCTCGCTTTGCAAGGCTCGCAGGCAATGAGCGCCTTCTCCGCTCATCGGCTAAGTGCTACGCGTTTTAGTGTTTTAATATATATTTGCACATGAATGACTGATATATAATTAGCTTTAGTGTAATTTTATATACCTCTGTACTAGGGTATAACATATATTTCAATAAAAACATAGGGCCTCATTAAATTCCAAGCCCGTAATTACAGTACCTGAGGCTGTAAGTCTTCCGACTTGAAAATTGCAACAGTTACAGAGCAATTAAATTGGCTCAAGCCCGCAAGTACATGGCAGAAAGTCAAAATTGTAAATCATGCTTCCATATGTAGCATTTCAGGGCCGCATCATGATCAATTAAGCAAGATCCGTACATTACTGCTTAGACAGCGCCAATAGTAAATGAGACCATCCTCATGACATCAGTAAAACATGGCATTTTAACCACACTCAATTAGTGTTTAGAAGTATGATTCGCTATCGGACTCTCAATCCAGAAATGTTGAAATATAAAAAAATCAATAAATTTACTATTCTAGTCTATGCAAGTTCAATGATATGAATTAACCCATTAATTGCCAGGATCGATATAACACAGAAATGACAGATAAAAAAAAATATTTTTGATTGCAGATTTGCGAGCTTCTAATGTTGTTACCTTTTTCCATATTTTAAAGTTTAGTAATGAGTTTTTATTTGCTTTTATAGTGTTACGAACAGGTGTTTAACCCCCTTGCGAGTCCTCTCTAGTACTCATAGTATTTTTTGCTACATTTGCCATTTACGGGTTTGTTGGCAATTGCAGGCTTGGGGAATTGTAGCAATTAATTAGCGATTTGCGATTTTAGCGATTGTAACATTTTTCAGCCTGAAATTCTCAAATACATTGCGGGTAGCTAAAAGATGCTAATTTAATTTACAAAACTTTTGCTGGCTATACTACGGGCTACGGTAACTACAATTTGGACAATTTAATGAGACCCATAGACTTGGAAGCAGTAGCTGGCCCATGCCTTCTGCTAGTAATATTTACAAAAAATATACAGTGGATATATATAACTGGGAATGTAGCTGTGTTCAGAATTAAGCAATCACATTTCAAATCATGTTAAATAGGAGTCAGCATACACCTGCCGTCATTTAAAGTGCCTCGGATTAACCCCAAGTAAAGTTCAGCTGCTCTAGTTGGTCTTTCCTGAAATTTTCTTAGTCGCATCCTACAGCAAAAGCCATGGTCCACAGAGAGCTTCCAAAGCATCAGAGGGATCTCATTGTTAAAAGGTATCAGTCATGAGAAGGGTAAAAAAGAATTTCCAAGGCATTAGATATACCATGGAACATGGTGAAGACAGTCATCATCAAGTGGAGAAAATATAGCACAACAGTGAAATTACCAAGAACTGGAGCTCCATCCAAAATTGATGAAAAGACAAGAAGAAAACTGGTCTGGGAGGCTACCAAGAGGCCTACAGCAACATTAAAGGAGCTGCAGGAATATCTGGCAAGTACTGGCTGTGTGGTACATGTGACAACAATTTCCTGTATTCTTCATATGTCTGGGCTATGGGGTAGAGTGGCAAGACGAAAGCCTTTTCTTACAAAGAAAAACATCCAAGCCCGGCTACATTTTGCAAAAACACATCTGAAGTCTCCCAAAAGCATGTGGGAAAAGGTGTTATGATCTGATGAAACCAAGGTTGAACTTTTTGGCCATAATTCCAAAAGATATATTTGGCGCAAAAACAACACTGCACATCACCAAAAGAACACCATACCCACAGTGAAGCATGGTGGTGGCAGCATCATGCTTTGGGGCTGTTTTTCTTCAGCTGGAACTGGGGCCTTAGTTAAGATAGAGGGAATTATGAAGAGTTCCAAATACCAGTCAATATTGGCACAAAACCTTCAGGCTTCTGCTAGAAAGCTGAACATGAAGAGGAACTTCATCTTTCAGCATGACAACGACCCAAAGCATACATCCAAATCAACAAAGGAATGTTTTCACCAGAAGAAGATTAAAGTTTTGGAATGGCCCAGCCAGAGCCCAGACCTAAATCCGATTGAAAATCTGTGGGGTGATCTGAAGAGGGCTGTGCACAGGAGATGCCCTCGCAATCTGACAGATTTGGAGTGTTTTTGCAAAGAAGAGTGGGCAAATCTTGCCAAGTCAAAATGTGCCATGCTGATAGACTCATACTCAAAAAGACGAAGTGCTGTAATAAAATCAAAAGGTGCTGCAACAAAGTATTAGTTTAAGAGTGTGCATATTTATGCAACCATATTATTGTATTTTTATATTTTTTCTTCCCTCTACCTAAAAGATTTCAATTTTTTTTTCAATTGAGTTTTACAGTTTATAGGTCACATGTAAGGTGGAAAAAGTTCTGAAATTATTTTTCTTTGTCTCATTTTTTTTACAGCACAGAAACCTGACATTTTAACAGGGGTGTGTAGACTTTTTATATCCACTGTATATTTTATGTTTTTTATTTGTGTGGCAATGTATCCCCTCATTTCCATATACAGTGGCATCTAGTGATACCTTTTAATGGACAAACAACCTTTTATTAGCATTTTATAATATTGAGAATATAAATAGTACAAACAAAGTGTGAATAATTAGAACTAGATCAATGTAAATTTTATTTATACAAAACAGCGAAGAATAAAATGATTTAAAATGACAAAAAGGGGGGATACAATTATTCCAACCTTTAGTCAAAATGTAGCTTACTAAAATGGTGAACCCATATATTTCTGGTGTATTAGCCTGCTAGTTATTCTGGGCCCTGATAACTGTAGGTATATAAGATTATTACAGGATAAAGACATAAAGTGAATTTCACCTACATATAACAAATATGCATTGAAGTGCAAAAAGTCTGGCTCATTTACTATAACAAGCTTGCAAACATGTCCTAGAAGCTTGCAAATATATACTGACTGCTCATTGGATAAAGAGGCATCCACATACATGCAGAAATCATGTTTTTCTGCTCATAATGACACATATCTAAAGTAATGAAATTTATAGGTAGAGACAGGCTCTATTCACCATTTGAAGGATAGGATCAAGTGTCAGGGTGACTCTATAGGAAAGCTAAGTAGCTTACTAAGCTAATGCAGTGCAAGTCTAGGACTTTTAATTAATGACCATTCGGCTGAAAGGTGACTCTAATTTTACCACTTCATATATATGTATAAGGAAGATCTAAACTCTTAAATTCTACAGCCATAGAGGAAAATTCCTTTATTGCTAGCTTGAACAGGGGTGCAAGGGATGTTATACTAGGCCAGAAGACTTGCATGATGACGAACGGAGCTTCGTTGCTAGGTCCTGACCCGTTTTGATGTAGAACATCTTTCTCAAAGGTAAAACTGAATAGGCTGTAGAAATGAGCTACTTATAGATATTGGTTGCCTAGGCAACATACAATAGAGATGAGGGGTCCTATGCAGTAATTCCAAAATGTTGAAATGAAGAAAATCGCCACCAGCTGGAAACATATGGTACTACAGGAAAATGGCTAATAAAAAAACTGCAAATATAATAATATGGATATTAAAGAGTACTAATCGAAGGCTAATAGAAAAAAAGCAAAAGACTGAACGAAAAAGACAAAAATAATAATATGAATATTAAAGAGTGCTAATTATGGAGGTAAAAAAGGGAATAAAGACTAAGTAAATATCAGAACCAAATAACCTGATAACTCTATGCCTATAATAAGTCTGGCAAATGACCAGTAATATATATGTAAACATAGAAGTGTGAGGGACCTAATCCATATAAAAATGTCTAATAAAGAAAAGAAAATATTGAATATGTGAGAAAAAATTATATATATAGAAAAATTCTTTATATGTGATACTTGATGATGATATAACTAAAAATACCATAAGAGTGTATTACATATAATGGAGTGTGAATAGGGATTGAAGTTAAATATTGGTGATGAAATGTAAATGATGAAAAATAAAAAAACAAAGCTTGGAACCAACAGAGTAGTGGATACAAATAACACATAGGTGATATTGAACCACAAGTGAAAAAAGACAAAAACAAATGAACAGTGGGATGAGGAATGAATGAATTGAAGGGAAATTCTATATAGGACTAAGAATGACCAATAAGAAAACAAGTGACATACTAGAAATGAATAAATAGACAAATATCTATCATACAAAATAGTGCTTATAAAAGCAAATAAATATCAAAAGTAAGTGGGGTGAAATAATACTACCATCCTTTACAAGCTGTAAGGAGTAAAGGAAGGTGTATATTACATGTAATTATTTTGAATTTAAAAATAAATAAAACCGTGATTTAAATAAAGGGTGTGAAGGTAAAACCTTCATTAAATCCATTGGGAGCTTGTGCTTTAAGCTTATATATCCAAAGTGCCTCACACTGCAATAACTTCTTCCCAAGGTCCCCTTGTCTGGGTCCTGCATGGATTTTGTCTATTGCACAAAAAGATAGTACATCACTTTAATTGTTGTGGTAATAGCTTACATGGCGAGCAATTGGTATGTTCAGTGTAATCTTAATACTATATATAAGTTCACCGTGTTTTGCCTACATAGATCTTCCTGCAAATACAAGTAGCCACATAAACTACCGCTGTAGAACAACAATTTAAAAAGTCTTTAATTATGAATTTCTCCCCAGTTATGGGGTGTTCATATGCTTTAGTAGGAGCAATGTACTTGCAAAATTTGCATTTGCTACTCTTGAAACACCCTACTAGTGGTTATAGCCAGGTTGTTGGTTTCTGTTCTTTAAAAGAGCTATGGACTAGTATGTCCCTAAGGTTTTTACCTCCACGCTAAGTGATGGAATCATTAGGTGTCAATATTTCTTTTAAATCCTCATCACTCTTTAAAAGATGCCAATGTTTTGATAAAATACCTCTAACAATGTTAGAGTCATAACCAAAAGTCATTATGCATCGTAATTGTTTATTTTTTTTGTCCGTTTGGCTATTTTTGCTTAGACCATTAAGTAATTATTTTCTTTTGCAGTTTGACGCATATTTAAAAGCATATTTGAGGCATCTGTTAGAATATCCTCTATCCCGAAATCTACTTCGTAATTTATCTGCTTCCAATTTAAATTCCTCATCAGAACTGCAATTCCTTCTTATTCAAATGTATTGTCCTCTGGGAATCCCTCTTTTCAGGGGCTCAAAGTGTTTGCTATTCCAGGTAAGTAGAGAGTAAGTGGCCATATCTTTCCTATATGTGGTGATAGAGTGGAGTATTATAGTAGAGTATTAACAAAGTAAAATATTTAAATACAGAAAAGAAAGAAAAAACTATCTATCTCCATGCAATATAAAACGTAATACAACTAATATATACAAGAGATAAAAACAAATAATCTAAAATATATAAAGGATGAGAACATTTAATAAATTAAATATTGCTAAAATATTTGCATTCATGTTATCAATTCATAAATATAGCCAAATATAGCTGATAGACACTAACAACCTTATTAAATTGGGATTTGGCCAATTGAATAGGGCTCTATATAAGCACAAAGGATATATTTTTTACAGAAGTTTTTAGTTAGTGAAGACCTTGCTTTTGGATAGAAGTTCACTAACTAAAAACTTCTGTAAAAAAATATGCTCTGTGCTTATATAGAGCCTTATTCAATTAGCCAAATCGCAATTTAATAAGGCTGTAAGAGCCTAATTCAATTGAGTAATTGTAACTTATACTAGCCCGTAATGGAGACCGTAAGTAATTTTACTATTCAATTGGTGTATTTTTGTGGGTTACAACTGGGTTACGGGTTATGGCCTTGAAATCTTTGTGGAACTTACAGTCCATCTAAGCCTTTGATCTTTCACATCTGCAAGAGTTACGAGCTCTAAAATCACGAATCACTATTCAATTTCTACAATTCTCCAAGTCACACCCATAAACAGCAAATGTAGGAGAAAATCCAACGGGTACCAAATAGGACTCGCAAGAGGATTTAATCCCTGTCCGTAGCACTGTAAATGCAAATAAAAAATCAATACTGCACTGTAAATGACGGCGAAAGCGATGAAAGACATTAGAATTAATTGTGATTAATTATGAGAATTATTGTCACTCTAGAATCAAAATGAAGCAGAGATAGAGGGTCAGTGAGTCAAGTAAGATGAAAGGAAACCCTTCTGAGGATAGGTGTAACCAGAAAAAAATGGAACTGTAGTTGTGGAGAGGTAGGTTTTGAAAATAGGTATCATCATGGGTACAAGAATAGATAAAAAGTCTTTGGAAGAGTTAAGAACACAAGTGAGATTAAATGTAGGAGGACTGAGGAGACAGTCTAAAATAAAAAAAGAAGTGTGGGTTAGATTTATGTAAGTTAATAAGAGATGTAAACTAGTTTTGTATAGCTTGGCAAATAGATTTTGTATAGCTTGTTAAAGATATAAGTTAAAGCAAGCCATCTCTACATTCTGTTCTCTCATTGACTGAGCCAACCAAAAATGGACAGCCAATCCGGTTGCAAGGCTTTCAGTTCAGTCAATCTGAATGGCTGAATAGTGTTTGGCAGCTATTTCAGACGCCTTAAAACTCTATAAATCCGACAAGGACTAAATGCATTATTCATTTCTCATGGAGCTACTGTAAAAGTATTTCATTTGCCTTTACCATGGGACCAAAAAGTTAATCCAAAAACTTGAATCAAGATTCAGGGAGAAGGGAAAGGTCTTCATGTTTAGGATGCTGTAGTGGCCTTTTAACAGGGATGAAGAAAGGATCCAGGGTAATGGTTGACAATTCTAAGAACAAAATACAATTTTTCAAAGTAGTTTTTTTCCCCATTTATTCTGTCGTTTTTTATTTTATTTTCTGTATTTTCTATTATATTGTGTAAATGTTATTATTTTTTCTGCAATTTTTATTTTGTACATATTTTAAGCCTAAAATTAATTGGGGGTGTGTGGCTACAGGTAGGGTACCCCACTACATGGTCTAGGGGTGTGTATGAGGGCTAATAGTTCCCTCTTTAAGCATGTGGTGCTTGTTATACTTGGGTAAGGACCATGGGGACCTCTTATTTACCCCAATTGGTGAGTATACAATTAGGGACCATGGGTAATAGCGGTTAGTTAATCAGGGTATTCCAATGTATAGTTAGGGAACACAGGTATGGTACAGGTTACAGGAGTAGATAGAGTTAGAGGGGGTGGAGGAGATGGCCTACTCTAGTCCACATGAGATGTTATAAGCTAGATTTAGACTAGGTAGGGTATCATTATTATCAATTGTTAATTAAACCTAACAGAAATCATTGTGTAGGTGGAAGGGGTCCCAAAGGCTTCTTAGTTTTTGAGGAAATTGTTACATTTTAGGGGTCCTGGTAGACACCCAAACTATAATTTATGCCTGGAAGAAGGCTAGGCATAGGAGGCCATAAAACATTTACACTGAAATTACAAATAGAATTTAATTCCAAAATAGTGTAGAAATACAAATTGCTATATTAACTGAATAAAAAACATTACCTCCTAATATTTGGGCTTATTACACAGCAATTATTTGTAACACAATAACCACTAATAATAATCAATTGAAAGTAATATTAGGGTAATTAGGTCAGGTACCCCTATGTAAGTATTGTATTGGTTAAAAAAACAACCAGCATAAAAAATAAAAATGACTTGTGCATTCATGTTATACTCAAGCAGAGACAATAATTGCCTGCACATGTAGACTATATATGTATAGATTGCCATAAAAATGAGAACATGATAAAATTTAACAATTGCACAAAGTTACACTGAGTTTAAATAAGACAGGATTAAATTGTGCTCATAAAATTGTAGTGTCAGGGAATATAATAAACAGATTTAAAGCAAACTCCCCTACGAATCGTGGTGTAAATAAAAATATGTACATATGTATAGAAGTAAATCTAAAAGTATAAATAATTATTGTGTATAAATCAATGCTAATGGTTGCATAAATCACAAAAAAAAGATGTAGATGCCAGAATGTGCAATGAATGATATCAAAAAGTTGAGAAGAGAAAAAACACCACTTCAAACACAGACAGTGATCAAAAAATGACTGTGAAAAATAGGTAATACAGGAACTCAAGAGTTGCTAAGACAATATATGAAACACAAAAGAAAAAGATGCAACTAATACCTAGAGTACATGGAAACACATATAAAAGGAGTTTATAACTGAAATTGAGTTATATGATGATCAGCAAATCTGAATAGCATAATGAATCAACTCATATAGATGACCCCATAGGATGCAAGCGAACATCCTAATTATAGGTCAGAAGACCATACAAAATCATCGCTGATTCAGTTGGAGAATCCGAAATTGTATTGTTTAACCAAGAAAAATAAAATATAACTTTTAATGTGTTCACAATAAAAACATATATCTACTGTAAAAAAAAAAACTCATTTAGCTCATTTGAGCTAATGAAAACTATTGCAGAGTACAGGAAAAACAACCTTATAGAAACCAGAAAATAAATAAACATAATTAATCATGAACGAACTAAAACACTGGAAGAAAAGAAATACACAGAAATTAAAACAGAACTAGAAAATAAGATATTTAAATTAGAAAAATACATTACAGTTAGAAAACACCACATATTTAATAGGGACATCACAGATTTTGCATACAGAAAATTGGATGGATTTTAACCATAACCTTAATCGTAAAAAAACAAAATCATCAGTGCCAAACAGAAATTACTCAAACAATGGAAAACTAAAATCTGAATTAGAGGAGAAGAATAGAGAAAAAAATATAGAGCAACCTAGTGAAATAAGTATGCCAAAACAAAAAATAGAACCAAAGGATGTTAGAATGTACAATCAAGTAAAATTGAAATTAGTAAAAAACATAGTCCTAAAATCATGACAGTATCAGGAGAAATTCATCATGAATTACAGCCTGCTACTCCCTTAGCACTTAGTAATAAATTTGACATACTTAAGGATATAGGGGAAAAAGACACTATAATAATAGAACAAGAAGTAAATCCAACCACTTCAAATGCTCAAGACTGTATTAACCAACATATTAATACAAGTGATCAATATTTTTTAGATACAGGTATAAAAAACAAAACAAAGAAAAACCTTTATCCACCAAAATTAAAAAGAAAAAAAGATATAGAGGAACAAGGGGAGGGAAAAAGATCAAAAAGAACCAACTAAATATATCAACACAGGGAATGTTTAATCTAAGTAAAAAAGTACTAAACAAGGCCGAAGTAAAACTACTCAACAAAGGATTAAAATTTGCCCCAACATCAAATATAAATAAATTTAAAACCTTTATTGACCTCAAAAAAATTCTGAGAAAATTAAATCTAAAAAGATTCTTTGCTAATAAAAATATAGACAACAACAAAAGCAACTTGGCAGGAATTATACATACAGATTTCAAAAGAAAATCCACATTTAATCCAAATCAAACTAAAAGCTTATTATATGGAAATCTTTCAAAATCTAGTAATAGAGGATATAGAAAAAATAGAGATAAATAAAAGCAAAAACAACTTATCAAAACTAGAGGAACAGGCACTAAAAAACCTGGAAAAGGACAATAATATAATTATCAAACCAGCAGATAAAGGGGTAGGAATAGTTATACTAGATAAAGACAAATACGTTGAAGAATGCCAGAGACAACTAGCAGATAAAGAAACATACCACAACTAAAATGTGATCCAACTGAAAAAAATAACACATCATGTAAACAGTTCCTTAATAAAGGTATAAAAGAAAAAAATATCAGTCAAAAAGAATATGAATTTATGTTTAATCAATATCCAAAAATTCATTTTTTTTCTATATTACCAAAAATTCACAAAAATCTAACTAACCCCCCTGGCAGACCATTAATTTCAGGTAAAAGGGAACAAATAAACTTAATTCTAGAAGGAATACATTTTATCCTTCATAACAACTATTTTTGGTTTGAAAATTAATTTTTCCTGCAAGACAGAGGGAAAGCGATGGGAACTAAATTTGCACCAAGCTATGCAAATCTATTCATGGGTTGGTGGGAAGAGACCTTCCTAAAAATGGTACCTCTGAAAAATAACATTATCACATGGAAAAGATATGTGGATGATATCCTTTTCATTTGGAAAGGTAGTGAACAAGACCTAAAGGAATGTATTAAGGAAATTAATAACAAGAAAAATAACTTACAATTTGTAGAACAAATAAGTAAAAAAGAGGTAAACTTTCTAGATTTAAACATCTATATAGAGGATGGCAACATTAAAACAAAAACATATTTTAAACCCACAGACTTTTCTAACTTAATCTTAAAAAGCAGTCAACACCATGAGCAATGGCTAAAGAATATACCAAAAGGGGAGTTCAGAAGAAGTAAAAGAAACTGCAGTGATAACAAAATATTTCTCAAACAAGCGGAAAACTTTAAGAAGAAATTTGTAGAAAAAAATTACCCAGAACAAGAAATAGATAATGCCTTAGAAGAGATAAAGAAAATTGATAGGAAACTATGCTAGAATAAAAAAGCAAAAACAAGGAAGAAAATAAAGAATATGAAATGTCTATCATCATGGATTATAACAAAAATCCTAAACAGATAAAGAAAGCAATAAGAAAAAAATTGGCATATACTCATGAAGGATAGCTCTTTAAAAGACATTTTACCTAAAAGCCCAAAAATAAAGGAAGAAAATAAAGAATATGAAATGTCTATCATCATGGATTATAACAAAAATCCTAAACAGATAAAGAAAGCAATAAGAAAAAATGATCATGAAGGATAGCTCTATAAAAGACATTTTGCCTAAAAGCCCAAAAATGATATTCAGGAGATCTGGTAATCTAAAAAACAGGCTAGTTAAAAGCATGATAAATACAGAACAGACTACAAATAAAAAAGAGAAAGGGAGATTTTTTAGATGTGGGCTATGTAATGCATGCAAAACCAGTAAAAACACATTTCCTAAAGACAGTATAGTGGAAAGTACTTCAAATACAAATCAAATTAAGGTGTCAAACAAAATATCATGTAAATCTAGAAATGTGGTCTGCATACTAGAATGTAGCTGTAAGAAACAATACATAGGCCGCACCTCTAGACCTCTTCACAAAAGAATTGAGGAACATATCAGAAATATCAAAAAAGGTTTTCCAAATCATTCAGTTTCAAAACACTTTAAAGAAGTGCACAAACAAAACCCAGGAGAAATTAAATTTATGGGTGTTTTAGAGATTAAACAGAATTGAAGAGGAGGAAACACAGTAAAAACATTATCTCAAAAAGAAGGAGAGTTAATATATTATTTAAACACCATGGCCCCCAAAGGTTTAAATGTAGATTTTGACTTATATTGTTTCATCTAATAAAATCAGCTACCAAGTCACTATCAAACTGCAATACCATGAAGTAACAAAAATGGGAAAAATATACCATTTATCAGTTCCAATCAGCAAGAAGATATAAACACACAAATAATTATGTTGTTAAATAAACTACATCATGAGTGTTAGAAAACTATTTTAACACATATAATGTTTTAACTGTACCTTGTAATTTTATAAAAGTTGTATATTTGTTTTAAGTGTACTATGGTGTAAAAATGTGTTTTTTTAGTATTTATGTACTAATTGAGAAGTTAATTGTAAATGCTGAGCATTATCAAGTCAATTAGGATAATGACTTAAATAGAAGAACAGAACAATACAACCACCCACTCCAGATGAAGCACAAGTGTGAAACCGGTTGAGTGATTAAACAGTTCCACCTGTGACTACCAAAGCAGGAAACAGAACCACAGCACGTGGAGGGCTGCTGCTGATGACCTGTGGAGATACAGACACAGAGGACTGAAGGAAGTTATCTTCCATTTGTGGACATTACTAAACCTAACGTAAGCTTTTTATATTATTTTTTACTTTGTATTAAAACTTTATTGACCATACCTCTCTCTCCCTGATGACTGCATACATAAAATTAACTGCACACATAACCCTGCACAAGGAGAGCAGTGACAGGATCTGAGGGCCTGAAGACACAATATATATATATATATATATATATATATATATATATATATATATAATATCAAAAAGTTGTATATAAATTTGAATGGATTGAAGAAATATATTTATAATGTGAATATTGTATTAATATTAATTTGCTGGAGTAATAATAAAGATAAATTTGTGTAATTATTGGAGGTATGATCAAAAAGTGATCCAGACAGTGTACATAATTATAAGTATATAAGAGAGTGTACTTTTGATTTAACTATACCCCTTTGAAGTGGTAAAATAAATCAGTTACTATAATTTAAACATCTTAAGATTATATTAATAGCATGGGGTGGTGAAGATTTTTAAACATATCCATTATAAAAACTTGTGATGAATATATAGATAGCGGTGAATGAGGATTATCTTAATGAATTGAATATACAATGTCAATGAATAGTTATAATTGTGAAAACAATAAAGTGATTAACATAGGATATGTCCTCCCATGTACCATAAAGAATAATTGACAAATTTAAACACCTGTATAAAGAAGAAAATTGATGCGATAAATTGATTGGAGAATAAACAAAGGCTTTCATGAGATAAACACATTAAAGAACTACCTTAATAGGAGTTTTTTTGTATTTAGGAAAACAAAGTCTATACATAATAAATACTTTTACGGAATGGCTAGTAAAAATTGTTAGTGCTGGAACCTGTGTAAAGGGCTATATTTCCTAGGGGAGGAGTGAAGGAGGAGAGGGGGGGGAAGAGAAGATAGGTTTAAAATATAAACTCAATATGTTGGGTACGTAGAGTTCCTTGTTTCTCTTTCTCTCTCTCTCTTTCTTTTGCTTATCCTTTTTTTTTATTCGGATGATATTTAGATAGAAGATGAACAAGAGACAGGGACGAGCAGGGAATAGTAAAATAAAAGATCAGAAAAACCTAAAAAAATCCTAGATTGTCAGGAAATTTTTTCTTACCCCCTAATAGAATTAATGCACCAGAAAAAACATTTACTGAAGTGAGTTCGGAAGTTAATTTAGATATGTCAATGGCCCGACTCTCAGCTAATGAGAACTTTAGATCTGATGATTCCACTAGGGAATCAGAAGCAGGGGAAATGACTATACCAGTTCTGAAAAATCTCTTTCAAGAATTTAAGGATTCCATAATTGCTGAACTAACAACTAAAATTGCGCAAAATTCAGCGGCAATCAGTGTAGCTCTGTCTAAAACAAGACAACTGGAATTAAAGTTAAACAAAATGAGTGAAGATTATCAGTTATTAAGAATAGCAATTGAAAGAGTAGAGACAAAATTGCATATAATAATAAATTACAGTATGAAACTTAAAGATTACTCTAGACTAAATAATATCCGTATTACAGGGATTTCTGAAAAAAATGTTTTTTCCGACTTAACTACATTTGTAACTGTATTCTTAACTTCCTTGGTTATGTTGGATTTTGATCCAGAAATAATGACTGACATAATTTACAGGGGACCTCTATCGAAAAACATACAAAATGATCTTCCACGTGATGTAATTATTAAATTACACTTTGTTGATTTTAAGGACACAATTATGAGGAAATCCTTTGAAAAAAACATTTTTGAAAGTCCTTATGAACAAATTCAGACCTTTCCAGATCTTTCAATTGAAACCTTTATCAAAAGATGGGATCTGAAAGGTATTGCCAAACTCTGAGAGAACATAATTATGTTTACAAATGGGGCTTCCTTACTCGATTAATAATTACAGTGGGTAATAAGAGAATCTCAGTAAACAATGTAAAAGAGGGAGAAAATTTATTAGATGAACTCAAAAAGCAAATAGTAAACAAGTAATAAAACACTAATAGACATGTGTATATTATTTAAAGTTTGGAGTGGAATTATCAAGGGGATGTCTCTATACTAATCACATATATAGTTGTGAGCAGGCGAGCCAGCCACAGTCGTTGCTCATGCTTGCGGGCTTGCGTAGCGAGGGCCGCGGGCGAGGGCCTCAGTTGCTGGCATGGAGCGCCAAAGGCGCTCCTTGCCAACAACTGCGACCCTCACAAACTTTACGTTAATTAGTAGAGATAGTCGATAAGCACATAAATTACAAAAGGATTGGTCTTCTATGTAAAGTATTCAAAGGTAATTAATTGAAGGTGTTGAGGTATATTTAATTGTCACATCAAAATTCTTATGAAATGTTTAATATATTTGTATAAAATAAGCATCTTAATATTATAAAACACTTGTCTACCATATTAAGTGAGAGACATAGAAACTAACTTAATCAAGGAAAAAATAGATTTCTTAAATAAAAGAGTTGTAGAAAAACTGCATAAGAGCAGTTCTAGCTGTTTGAAATACACTTGAAACATTAAACTCAGAGCGCTTAGGCAATGAGCGACGAAGGTGCTCATTACCGGCGAGCCTCGCATAGCGAGGCGAGCCGTTAAACTTAGAGCACTTAGGCAATGAGCGCCAAAGGCGCTCATTGCCTGTCAACCTCGCGAAGCGAGGTGAGCAGTGTTGGGTGAATGAAACACGAGGGACTTAGCCTAAAAAATAATTACACACAGCCTTAAGTTGGAAGTAGTTGAGGAAATCGGCTTAGAAAAAGAAAATACGAGATGCGGGACTTAGAAAAAAAAAGATACGAGATGCAAAAAATTAAGGGATTAGCGGCCGGAGAGCAGTGTTGGGTGGATGAAAGACGCAGGACTTAGAAAAAAATAAATACGAGACGCGGGACTTAGAAAAAAAAGATACGAGATGCAAAAAATTAAGAGATTAGCAGCCGAAAAACACACTAACTACACCCAAAAAAATTACAAAAACATCGTAGACAGCATAGGGCAACAGCCAGGACGTCTGTGATGACAGTCTGACTGGACATTTTCTGCTGCCGGAAAATCAAAAGAGATTGTTAGCTCTTCAGGATACTGATTGATAAATGTTCAATTCAAAAAGGTACAGTATATTAATATTTATTAATAAATATTTAATTAATTAATTGTTAATTAAAAAAGTAGATTATTTAAAAAAATTGAGGAAACAAGAATTGACCCTTGATTTAGCTTAGCAATACTTTCATGCTTACCTGTTTGTAAGATATTAATTTTCTTGAATAATTAATTAATAGCGTGCTTTTATTTATTAATTAGTAATTAGTAATCATTAAGAAAAAAAGGTTCACGTTTATTAATACATTATTAATGCAAAAAATTGCAAAGACATTTACACATTGATTCATTAATTATTAATGTACATTATTTAAATATATAATTATTAGTAATCATTATAAAAAACCTAAAAAATAAATTACAGTGCCTTTAGTTTAGTAATATATTATTGGTTATATCTTTAGAATATATTTAGCCAGTGATTAACTGATTATTAATGTACATTAATTTATTAATTTGTAATTAGTAAGATTAAAAAAGAGGAAACAAAATTACCAAAAACAACATGTATATTTTAAGATGCACTGACATATCTGTGTGGATGCGGATTGCCTAATAGGCATTAATTCAAATATTACAAATGCTTTCCATTTTTTTTTTTACAGTTTCAATGATGCTGCAGCTGAATCAACACAGAGAGTGACGTTTGCAGCATAAGAATTCCTAGCTCAAAGACAGGGCTCTCCTTCCTTTGCTAAATGTTAATCTGTATTTACAATTGTCTGAACCTAATTTATATACAGCGCTATGGAATATGTTGGTGCGTTATAAATAAACTATAATAATAATACTTAGGATAATCTTGACAGGTATATAATTAAATTAGGTTCTTAGTGCAAAAAAAAAACTTTTTTTTATTTGGAATTGATAACACTTATTGATTAATTAACGTATATTAATATATTAATTAATTAGTAATTAGTAATCATTAAAAAAAAAGGTTTGATTTAACAATATATTGAGGAATATGCTTTTATGTTTTGCATCTATGCCAATATATCTGTGTTGCTGGTAATTGACTGACAGGGATGAAGCAAAATATTACAAATTATTTCAATCTTATTTCACAGTTTCATCGGATCTGCAGCTGACTCAACACAGAGAGTGACTTTTGCAGCCTTTAAACACCATAAAGATCACCTTGACAGGTACATCATTTAATTATGGAGTTAGGGAACAAAAAAGGCTACATTAAATGTTGCTAACATGGATAACAGTTATTGATTAATTAACGTATAATAATATTTTAATTGATTAATAATTAGCCATCATTTAAAAAAAAATGAGAATACAATAAAAGTAAGAACAATTTTTAACAGTTATATGTCTTAGATACAATGGAAGCTGTTGAACAAAGAATGAAGCTTCCAGAAAATAAACATTGTTTGCGCATAGTCTTTGAACAGTTGGATAAAATTATGGCCAACAACCCATACAAGCAAATATACAAACACTTAGCAGAGCTTGCAAACGAACAACAGAACATGCTCAAAGACATCAATTGACAATGCCAAGAGTAAATAAGGTGTGAAAAAGAGATCGCAACACTGATCAAAGATGGTATAATTTACCAACAGTCAATGAGGTTGCCATGGTTTTTAAAAATGAAGATGGTGAACCACCTTTTCAGCTGGATATTAGAATTTATCCACGCAATGAAGAACAACCTTTTATAAACAGAAATATATTAAGTTGTAATTTAGATCCAATGACATATCCCATTCTCTTTCCAAATGGTGAACCTGGATGGGAACCAAAATTACAATTGCAAAGTTATCCCAATAGTAAAATTCGTATTAGATACAATATTTGTATGCTGGAATATAAAGTGGCACAAACTGCTATTCGGGATTCTTTTAATCCAATTTTAAGTGGGGCAAAGTCACTCAACAATGGATTATTGATTCCTAGCAAATAATCGAAATTTCATAAAATTTCAACAAAATAAGCTTTGAGTAAAACAGTATTGTGGATTGATGGATTATGTAATTGAATTGGCTACCAACAGAGACAATCCAGCTGGAAGAGCAATTATTTTGCCATCCACTTTCCAAGGATCTCCTCGCAATATGCGAGATAGATATAATGATGCCATGGCTATTGTCACAACATTTGGGAAACCAGATTTATTTGTTACATTCACATGTAATCCACAATGGCCAGAGATCAAGAAAAATTGTAATCTGCGACAAACTACTTCTGACCAACCAGATTTAGTGGCAAGAGTATTTAAAATCAAACTCAATTCATTAATACATGATATAACTAAAGCACAGTTATTTAGAAAATGTGTGGCTTTTGTTTACACCATTGAATTTTAAAAAAGAGGACTGCCACATGCTCACATACTTTTAATCCTGCAGAAAAGTTGAATACTGCAGAGAGTGGATTCAGTCATTACTGCTGAATTGCCAGATCCAGAAAAATATTCAAAACTTTTTGACATTGTTACACACAGAATGATTCATGGGCCATGTGAATCCTAATTCACCATGTATGGAGAATCAAAAATGTACAAAAGAATTTCCTAAACAATTTCAAATGCAAACTTATGCTAATTGTGATAGATACCCTTTGTATAAAAGAAGACAAAGACAAACAGCTATTATTTGTGGACAAAAGGTTGATAATAGATTTGTCGTTCCATACAATCCACATTTGCTCATGAAGTACAATGCACACATAAATGTGGAAGCTTGCACTTCTATTAAATCCATCAAATTTGAGATGCATGATCGGTCACATGCTGTGTATCATTTAGCTGTACATTTGCCACAAAGTCAGTTTTTTTGCTTTACTGCAGTCAATGAAAGAATTGCCTTAGCTCAAAGTGAACACAGAGATACAACACTTACTGCATGGTTTAAATTAAACTGCCAGGATACGCAGGCCAGACAATTTTTACAAAGAAGAGATACACATAAAATTATACCACAAACTTATACCGTCAGTCCAAGAGACATTGAAAGTTTCAGTTTAAGATTACTTATTTTACATGTTCCCTGTGCACAAAGTTTTGAACATTAACGCACAGTGAATGACATAGTTTATGAGACTTTCCTATTAGCTGCAAGACATCAAAACTTCATAGCTGATTATACAGATTGGGAAAGGTGTCTGGAAGAAGCAGCACTATGTCAAATGCCAAAGCAAATGAGAGAACAATTTGCGTTAATTCACATCTTTTGCAATGTACCTGATGCATTTACTTTGTGGGAAACATTTAAATTAAATATGTCTGAAGATTTCTTGAAACGTTACAATGAGCAAATAGCACTGTTAAAAACTTTAATGGAAATTCAAGAAATATTGCTTGCTCGTGGATTAAATTTGCAAGTTTTATTTTGCCTGATCCAGGACTCATAGATGACATCAACTTTGATGATTATGTCACTGAGCTACAAAAACAAAAAACAGAAGAAAAACTGGCAACTTTACTTTACAATTAAAAGCATTTAATGCCGTCACAAATGCATACAGATGATGAAATGGTCAAAGACCGTTATTTCTATCTAGACGGCACTGGTGGATCAGGAAAAATGTATCTGTACAATTGTTCGATGAGTTACATTCGAGGGTCAGATGGCAATGCCATTTGCAACAACTGGAATTGCAGCACTTTTGTTAGACGGTGATAGAACGGTGATAGAACTGTGCATAGTGGATTTAAACTGCCAGTTCCCATTTTTGGAAACATCAGTGTCAGATATTCGACTGAATTCTTTATAAGCCAAAAAATGTAAACAAAGTAAATTAATTATCATAGACGACGCAACAATGATGTCATGTCATGCTTTGCATTGTATTGATAGATTCTTAAAAGAAGTGATGGATAATAATTTGCCATTTGGTGGAAAGGTGATGCTGTTAGGAGGAGAATTTAGGCAAACATTACCTGTTGTGCCACATGGAAGTAGAACTAATATCGATGAAACATGTATCAAGTAAACTGTGGCAAATATTTAAACATCTCAAATTAGAATTAAGTATGAGATCTGAAGGCCAAAATGAATTCAATGATTGGCTCATTCAAATTGGAGAAGGAAAACATCCACAAATACATGATTTACCCAATGATACCATTGAAATTCCATCAACAATGGTTTGCAAGGAATCACTCATATCAGCAATCTTTCTAAATACTCTGAATAACGACGATTACTCAGACATTGCAAACAAAGTGATATTAACATCAAAAAATATAGATGCCTTGAATCTAAATAACAACATTTTAAAATTCATCAATGTAGATTCAGTGCAGATTCAGTTCTGTCTGATGATAAAGACAGTGAGTCGAATTTTAGTATCAAATGTATTAATTATTTAACCCCATCTGGAATGCCACCACATGTTTTGCCATTGAAAAAAGGGGCAATTGTCATGCTATTGAGAAATATGAATCCAAAAAAAGCACTTTGTAATGGGACCAGATTAATTGTGCACGAGTTAAAAGATCATTTTATACATGCAGAAATTATGACTGGGACCCATAAAGGTGAACACGTTTTTATACCAAGAATTGATTTAGCTCCAAGTTGAAGACAACCCAAGTCAGGGTGATCTACTACATGATGGCTGTATTTTTACAAAAAATATTGTGTACTACGAGGTTTTGTAATCACAGATAATTAGTTTAATTTTAAGGAAGAAATTGAAGGTCAGTTGGCCTCTTCTTAGTGGAACACTATTTCAGTTACAAAAATATGTCAACAATTTCAGAAAAATACAGTAATAACCAACAAAAAAGGAAGAAAGAAAAAAAAAAAGAAGAAAGAAAAAGGACTTACATCACATATACAGAAATAAAAGTCTGCTGTGCTCTTTGAAAGGAAAACAGTTTCAAGGAAAAAGAAAAAAATGGAATGTCTTGGAAGTCAGTTTAGACATGATAGGCTCCACAAAACACTTAGGGCCTCATTAAAATCTCCCTCGTAGTTCTCAAAGTGATCGAAAAAGGCAGTTTTTTGCTGTTTGCGAGTACCGAATCCCTTGCAGCCTGCTTTGCGATATGACTAAGAAAAATGGCCGAGAATAGGCTCCAAGAGAGCTACGTAGTCACATGCAGCCTTAAATCTATGAATGATTCTCGCATTTCGGAAGAATCCCTACAGGCACAAAAAGTGCCCGCAAGGAATCGTAAAGCCTCTATGTGCTGCCTCGGAGCAGCCCGAGACAGCAGTGTAAGGCTCCCCCCTGCTCCCTATACACATGCCCATGCTGCAGGGGTCTCTATCAGGACCCCTGCAGCACCCTCACATTAACCCCTTGCAGTGGGGGTCCCCGATCAGCAACGATCAGGCTCTGCTGCATTTAAAAGTTTTAAATTAGCCGCTGCAGCTCTTTAAAGGGCCCGCGGCACACTATTACTAATCCCGGCCACGGCACCTAATATTAACCTCCCTCTATGCTGGGGGTCCTCATCGGGACCCCCGAAGTGTCCCCACATTAACCCCTTGCTGCAGGGGTCCATAGGGACCCCCACAACCCCCCACATTAACCCCCTGCAACGGGGGTCCCCGATCGGCACCCTGTTGCATTTAAATTTTTTAATTTCCGGCCTCGCGGGTCCTTAAAGGACCGTAAAGGTCCTGGAAGGACTCGCACTAAAAAATATTAACGCCAGGCAACTATAATTAACCCTATAATTCATGGGGGTCAATACAGACCCCCAAAAGGCCTTAATTAACCCTATAACTCATGGGGGTCAATACAGATCCCCATAAGCACTTAATAAACCCCGTCACTCATGGGGGTCAATACAGACCCCCATAAGCACTTAAATAACCCTATAATTCATTGCAGTCAATACAGACCCCCATAAGGCCTTAATTAACCCTATTACTCATGGGGCTCAATACAGACACCCATAAGGCCTTAATTAACCCTATTACTCATGGGGCTCAATACAGACACCCATAAGGCCTTAATTAACCCTATAATTCATGGGGGTCAATACAGACCCCCATAAGGCCTTAATTAACCCTATAATTCATGAGGGTCAATACAGACCCCCATAAGCCTCTATTTAACCCCATCAGTCCCTTAAGGGTATATTATGACACCTATGGGGCTGTTAAAAACCCTAACATTAACCACCTAAGTGCCATGACGGTCCACAAGGACCATCATGACACTAACTACAAACACTACACTATAACCCCCAATAAACCATTTAATCTAAACTAACCCCCCTCTACACTAATCTATTAACACTTACACTGCCTACCTATACTGCCTACCCCCTAAAAAACCTAAGTCACCAAAAATAAAAAACCTACAGTACAGAAAAAAAAAAAACTGCAGTACAAAAAAAAAAACTACAATACAGGAAAAAAAACTACATTACAACCCCCCCCCCCCACTACAGAAAAAAAACAATTACACGCCTGAAAAGGAAGAACAGACATACACAATACAATACATACATACATACAATATATTACATACAATACATTACATATAATACATTACATATAATATATTACATATAATACATTACATATAATACATTACATATAATATATTACATACAATATATTACATACAATACATTACATATAATACATTACATATAATATATTACATATAATACATTACATACAATACATTACATATAATACATTACATATAATACATTACATACAATACAAATCAAATACCCCATATCTATCTAACATACAATCTATTTAATCTAAAATAAATCATAACTATATCAAAAACATCCCCCTATCTATCTAATACACAATAAATCCTAACTACATAAACAGGGCCTCATTCAATTGCGATTTGGCCAATTGAATAGGGCTCTAAATAAGCACATAGCATATTTTTTTTAAAGAAGTTTTTAGTTCGTGAAAACCTTGCTTTTGGATAGATGTTTACTAACTAAAAACTTCTTAAAAAATATATGTTATGTGCTTATTTAGAGCCCTATTCAATTGGCCAAATTGCCATTGAATGAGGGCCACAGACCATAATTCTAAGCTAAAATAAAATAATTACAGTCCTAACTACATAAACAGACCCTAATTCTAAGCTAAAATAAAATAATTACAGTCCTAACTACATACACAGACCCTAATTCTAAGCTAAAATAAAATAATTAAGACCACCTACCTTTAAGATGTTCCTTCAGATCACTAACCTAGGGGTAAAACAAAACAAAACAATTAGTACAAAACATTAACATAAAATAAATAAACATTATATACATTCTAAATATTCAACTCACCTTTCCAGCATGTCCGGTCATTGCTCAGTTCTTCCGGCGCTGCCCTGTTAAAAAAACACAATACGTTAATACAATATACAAACAACAAATAAAATAAACATATAAACATATAAATATACATTTAACTTACCTCCCCGCGATGTCCCCGGCCTCCTCCCCTTCAGCCCCGGCTGGGCCCTGGAACCATCCGCGCTCTAAAAAAAAAAAAAAAAACTAACCGAGATCTGCACTCGCAGACCTCCCCGACGCTAATGAGCCCCCTGGAGTGTTTTCCGGTAGGAAATTAGCAATGGCTGCTTGTGATTGGCTGAAAAAGCTGTCTATCAATTTCAGCCAATCAGAAGTTGTCCGCGCCGGAAGAACTGAACAATGACCGGACATGCTGGAAAGGTGAGTTGAATATTTAGAATGTATATAATGTTTATTTATTTTATGTTAATGTTTTGTACTAATTGTTTTGTTTTGTTTTACCCCTAGGGTCTGTGTATGTAGTTAGGACTGTAATCATTTTATTTTAGCTAAGAATTAGGGTCTGTGGGCCTCATTCAATTGCGATTTGACCAATTTAATAGGGCTCTATATAAGCACATAACATATTCTTTTTACAGAAGTTTTTAGTTAGTAAACCTCTATCCAAGGTCTTCCCTAACTAAAAACTTCTGTAAAAAAAATATGCTATGGGCTTATATAGAGTCCTATTCAATTGGCTAAATCGCAATTGAATAAGGCCCTAAGTATGTAGTTAGGATTTATTGTATATTAGATAGATAGGGGGATGTATTTGATATAGTTATGATTTATTTTATATTAAATAGATTGTATGTTAGATAGATAGGGGGTATTTGATTTGTATTGTATGTAATGTATTATATGTAATGTATTATATGTAATAAATTATATGTAATGTATTATATGTAATGTATTATATGTAATGTATTGTATGTAATGTATTGTATGTATGTATTGTATTGTGTATGTCTGCCTTTCCTTTTCAGGTGTGTAATTCTTTTTTTTTTCTGTAGTGGGGGGGTTGTAATGTATTTTTTTTCTGTACTGTAGGTTTTTTATTTTCTGTACTGTAGGTGTTTTTATTTTCTGTACTGTAGGTTTTTTTTTCTGTACTGTAGGTTTTTTTATTTTCTGTACTGTAGGTTTTTTTTTCTGTACTGTAGGTTTTTTATTTTCTGTAAGGTAGTTTTTTTATTTTTTGTAATTAGAGTGGTGCGGAGGTTTATTAGGGGGTAGGTAGTATAGGTAGGTAGTGTAAGTGTTAATAGATAAGTGTAGAGGAGGGTTAGTTTAGATTAAATGGTTTATTGGGGGTTATAGTGTAGTGTTTGTAGTTAGTGTCATGATGGTCCTTGTGGACCGTCATGGCACTTATGTGGTTAATGTTAGGGTTTTAACAGCCCCATAGGTGTCATAATATACCCTTATGGGACTGATGGGGTTAAATAGAGGTTTATGGGGGTCTGTATTGACCCCCATGAATTATAGGGTTAATTAAGGCCTTATGGGGGTCTGTATTGACCCCCATGAGTTATAGGGTTAATTATAGGCTTATGGGGGTCTGTATTGACCCCCATGAGTTATAGGGTTAATTAAGTGCTTATGGGGGTCTCTATTGACCCCCATGAGTGATGGGGTTAATTAAGGCCTTATGTGGGTCTGTATTGACCCCCATGAGTTATAGGGTTAATTAAGGCCTTATGGGGGTATGTATTGACCACATGAGTTATAGGGTTAATTAAGTGCTTATGGGGGTCTGTATTGACCCCCATGAGTTATAGGGTTAATTAAGGCCTTATGGGTGTCTGTATTGACCCCCATGAGTTATAGGGCTAATTAAGGCCTTATGGGGGTCTGTATTGACCCCCATGAGTTATAGGGTTAATTATTGGCTTATGGGGGTCTGTATTGACCCCCATGAGTGACGGGGTTAATTATTGGCTTATGGGGGTCTGTATTGACCCCCATGAGTTATAGGGTTAATTAAGTGCTTATGGTGGTCTGTATTGACCCCCATGAGTGACGTGGTTAATTAAGGCCTTATGGGGGTCTGTATTGACCCCCATGAGTTATAGGGTTAATTAAGGCCTTATGGGGGTCTGTATTGACCCCCATGAGTTATAGGGTTAATTAAGTGCTTATTGGGGTCTGTATTGACCCCCATGAGTTATAGAGTTAATTATAGTTGCCTGGGGTTAATGTTTTTTAGTGCGAGTCCTTTCAGGACCTTTACGGTCCTTTAAGGACCCGCAAGGCGGGAAATTTAAAAAATTGAAATGCAGCAGGGTCAAGATCGGTACCGATCTGGGACCCCAGCTGCAAGGGGTTAACGTGGGGGGGCTGCGGGGGTCCCTATGGAACCCTGCAGCAAGAGCTTAATGTGGGGACACTTCAGGGGGTCCCGATGGGGACCACCAGCATAAAGGAGGGTTAATTGTAGGTGCTGCGGCCGGGATTAGTAATCGTGTGCAGCTGGCCCTTTAAAGAGCCGCAGCGGGGAATTTAAAAATTTTAAATGCAGTGTGGGCCTGATCTATGCAGATCGGGGACCCCTGCTGCAATGGGTTAATGTGGGGACACTTGGGGGGTCCCAATGGGGACCCACAGCATAAAGGGGGTTCATTTTAGGTTAATTTTAGGTGCCCATTAAGGAGCCGCAGCGGGGAATTTAAAAGTATTAAATGCAGCGGGGGCCTGATCAGCGCCGATCGGGAACCCCCGCTGCAAGGGGTTAATGTGTGGGGGCTGCGGGGGTCCCTATGGACCCCTGCAGCAAGGTGTTAATGTGAGGACACTTCGGGGGTTCCAATGGGGACACCCGCATAGAGGGGGGTTAATTTTAGGTGCTGGGGGGGTAGTTGGAGTACCCCCCATGACAGGGCTTATGTGGGGGACTGCCGCGGAGGTCCCGTTTAGGACCCCTGCACTACTTGTTGAGGTGCTGAAGCCTACGATATCGCAGGCTGTCACTTCTCATGTACATTTACTCAGTGTTGATATGTACGGCCCTGCTGCGTAGCTCATACGTTGCTCGCAGCAGGGCGATTGTAATAGCATTGTAACTTAGAGAAACTTTGCAGTACCTAGGGCTTAAGAAGAAGCCTCTTATTTACGAGGCTGTAATTTAATAGGGCCCTTAGTTTGCATTTTAGTAATTTTACGGTTTAAAATTGAATATGTTTCTTTCAGGTTTGTAAGCTTAACAAATATGTTTGAAAAGGACTGATAAGTTGGTGCATTCTTTGTACTTAAGGTTTAATGTTAGTAGCAGCATCATCATTTGTTGAAAAATGTAAATGTTTCATGATGTATAGCTTATTGATCCAGAGACAAATCCGATTGCCAGTTAATGGAGTCAGGAAGGAATTACTTTTGGACAACACTTTCAACAAATTTAAAAAGTTGAAATTACATTTATTGAAATTTGCCTTCCACTGGATTCAATATTTAAGGTCAATAGAGTTAAAAATAAATTAAGGTTAAATGTTATGTTAATGTTTGCATTGTTAGCATTGTATGTTAAAAAGTTTGCAAAATTCATTTATTGAATGTTAAAAAAGATTTATGTCATTTGCAGCAGAAACATTTGTTAAGAAAATTCAATGTATAATTAAATAGAAAGTATTCATCCAGGGAGTAATCCGATCACCATTTAATGGGGTCAGGAAGGAATTAATTTTGTACCCCTTTTGAGACAATTGGCTAAGTTGAAATGGGGGGCTTTACTGTTTGCCTTCCTCTGGATTGAATACATATGTGTTTTAACAGGAGTTTAAATACAAGTTTGTATGATAAAAAGCATTCTGTCATGGTTGAAGAGACTCATTTACAAAAAGTTTAACGATTTCATGTTAGTATTGTTAAAAAAAAAACATTACACACTGTTTACAATATAAGTTGAATATTAGAAAACGTCATGTAATGGTTTACAATACGTATTCAGAGAAATTTGATGGATTGTTATATTAGTAATACATACATGATAATTACAAAGTTTGATATGGTTTAACAGTACATTGTTAAAAAAAATAAAAAAATTAAATATACATTTTTGTTCTTCTTTGTAGATAATAAAAATATTCAGAGTGTTAGAGTCATTGTGTCACAAACAGCATTTCCAGCTTTAAAATTCTTTTGACCATCATTTTTTGACAGGCAAGACGCTAGTATATATATAAATGGTACTACTGTGTACTTAATGAAGTGGATGGGTATTAAACGTAATGTATGGATATGATAATTTGCTGGTTCCACTTCACAAATGATTTATGCACTGCAATGCTCTGTAACATGGATATTTTAAATATCAATTTGGGATATTTGCTCCACCTGGATTGTTACAGAATATTGATTATAAACTTTCCTAGCTGGTTAAGAAAATCTAGATATAAACTTGAGTTAGGTGTGGTTATACTCTCCTGTGGAAAGGTGCTGACTTGGTTTACTTTTGAACTTAGTGGTTCGTCTTTTCAGTTCTCCATCGTGGCTGCACCGTGAATTGGGTGTCTCCACGATGGAGGAAAGAAATGTATCACCTTTTGAATGTGAATGTTTATGTTGTGTAGTATGGATGGATGATATATATGATTGTTGTTGGTATTTCTGGGGAACCAGCTGGATATCTTATCAATACAAAATGGAGATTGGGGAGGAGAAAATCTGTAAGAGGGATTCGCTTTATAGATGTAAATAGGGATGACTAATTTAAAGATTTGCAGTCAGAATGTCCAGGGCCTAAATCTGGCGGTTAAGAGACAGATGGTTAATAGTAATTTTGGTAATCGACATTCAGATATAGTTTTGTTGGAAGAAACTCATTGGCAAACAGAAAAAATCCCATATTTCAAGTTAAAAAATGTAGATTTGTTTTTAAATGCGACATTAGAAAAAAAAATATCGTGGGGTGTCCATTTTTTTAATCAAAAGTTAATAATTAAAGAAGAGTTCTCCCTGTTAGATCCAAATGGTTGATATATATATATATATATATATATATATATATATATATATATATATATATATACTAGCGACTTGCCCGTCAAAAAATTACGGTCAATAAAAATTAAATGTTGTGAAATTCGTTTGCAACACAAAATGAGTCTGCTACATTTGTCCCTTCTTTTTTTTAAAAAAAGAAATCCACATTTCTTTTTTTAACTTTTTATTTTTTGTAACTTTCAACTTATATTTCACAAACTTGTTTTTTTATTTTCAATAACAATATAATAATGTCTTACTTTTTAATGCATACATATTGTACTTTTTAATGCATACAAATTGTAAAGCGTAACATGAAATTTTGTAACAGGCAACTTGTATATTAAACAATCTTTCAACCTTCTTTTAACAATACTAACACTTTTCAATAGATATTTATCACTTAGTAACTGCAGACTATATTAACTTAGAGTAAGTACATTTTTTTCAGAATAATTTTTTTTTTTTTTATTTGTAACATTTTTGTTAAACTCTTGTTAAACTAAATTAGCATTGAATCCAGAGGAAGGCAAACAATAAAACCCCCCATTCAAACTTTGGCAATTGTATGTTAGAGGGAAAAAAATAATTCCTTCCTGACCCCATTAACTGGCGATCGGATTACTCCCTGAATCAATACTTTGTCTTTAATACCTTTCCAATTATTATGAAATGCTTCAACTTTTTACTAACAATACATGTTTGACTATACCACATATATATATTTAACAAACTGTTTTCAAACTTTAAAATACACATATTTAACATCTAAAATTGTAACATCAAACAATAACATTTAACTCTTGCAAGACACGAAAATGTGAGATAATTTTTTGGTGGGGCTAATCATATAAATATGAAACTTTTAACCCATTCCAATATGTTTAAGGATGTTTACTGTTAATTTTGTTGTATTCTTTATTTTTTTTTGTTCTGTTTGTCCTTTGTGCAAATGTCACATAGAGTTTCATAAGTGAAATAGTGGTCCCCTATTTAAAAAGTCCCAGAGTACTTACATTTTGTACTGGAAGTAAAACCACTGTTCTCTATGTTTTTTTGTCCATTCTATAGAGTTGGTTCTTGAAATATTGTTTTTGTGCAATCATATTGAGTACCATAAAATGTTGTCATGGAAATGAAACCACTGTGCTCTATGTTTCCAACACCTCATAGTAGACAATGTTTATGGTGTCAACGCATCCATCGTCGAATAAATGACCGTGACTTTCGTTTTCTTCAACATGCACTTTAATTTCGTTTGGATTCGTGCACCTTGAAAAAGCAACATAGAGTTGTCCATGTGCAAAAACTGGTTCCTTTAAAAAAATCCCAACAGACTTAAAAGTTTGGCCTTGGGATTTATTGATGGTCATGGCAAATGCCATGATAACTGGAAATTGTCTCATTTGAAGGACAAAAGGCAAACCACTCTCACTTGGAGCTAAATCAATTCTTGGTATAAAAACTTGTTCACCTCTATGGGTCCCAGTTATAATTTCTGCATGTATAAAATGATCTTTTAACTCATGCACAATTAATCTGTTGCCATTACAAAGTCCTTTTTTTGGATTCATATTTCGCAATAACATGACAATTGCACCTTTTTTCAATTGTAAAATATGTGGTGGCATTCCAGATGGTGTTAACGAATTAATAAATTTGATACTAAAATTCGATTCACTCTCTTTATCATCAGCCAGAACCGAATCTGCACTGTAATAATTCTTTTGTGGTGCATTTATGTATTTTAAAATTTCATTATTTACATTCAAGGCATCAATATTTTTTGATGTTAATATCACTTTGTTTGCAATGTCTGAGTAATCCTCGTTATTAAGAGTGTTTAGAAATATGGCTGATATGAGTGATTCATTGCAAACCATTTCTGATGGAATTTCAATGGTCTCATTTGGTAAATGCTGTATTTCTGGAGGTTTTCCTTCTCCGATTTTAATGAGCCAATCATTGAATTAATTTTGGCCTTCCGATCTCATATTTAATTCTAATTTGAGATGTGTAAATATTTGCCACAGTTTACTGGTCTTGATACATGTTTCAATGATCTCTGTTCTATTTCTGTGTGGCACAACAGGTAATGTTTGCCTAAATTCTCCTCCTAACAGCATCACCTTTCCACCAAATGGCAACTTATTATCCATCACTTCTTTTAAGAATCTGTCAATACATTGCAGTGCATGACATGACATCATTGTTGCCTCGTCTATGATAATTCGTTTAGTTAGTTTAAATTTTTTTGCTTGTATAGAATTGAGTCGAATATCTGACACTGATGTTTCCAAAATGGGAACTGGCAGCTTAAATCCACTATGCACAGTTCTCCCACCATCTAACAAAAGTGCAGCAATTCCAGTTGTTGCAAATGGCATAGCTATCTGACCCTGTGATCGAATATAACTCATCAAACAATTGTACAGATAAGTTTTTCCAGATCCTCCTGGGCCGTCTAGATAGAAATACCGGTCTTTGACCATTTCATCATCTGTAGCATTTGTGATGGCATGAAATGCTTCTAACTGTTTAGTATTTAAGTTGCCAGTTTTTCTTGGGTTTTTTGTTTTTGTAGCTCAGTGTCATAATCATCAAAATTGATGTCATCTATAAGTCCTGGATCTGGTAAATTAAAACTTGCACAATTTAATCCATGAGTCAACAATATTTCTTGTATTTCCATCAATGTTTTTAGCAGAGCTATTGGTTCTCTGTAACGTTTCAAGAAGTCTTCTGACATGTTTAATTTAAATGTTTCCCACAAAGTGAAAGCATCAGGTACATTGCAAAATATGCAAATTAATGCAAATTGTTGTCTCATTTGCTTTGGCATTTGACATAGTGCTGCTTCTTCAAGGCACCTCTTCCATTCTATATCATCAGCTATGAAATTTTGATGTCTTGCAGCTAATAGAAATGTATCATAAACTATGTCATTCACTGTACGTAAATGCTCAAAACTCTGTGCACCGGGAACATGTAGCAGAAGTAATCTTAAGCTGAAACGTTCAATGTCCCTTGGACTGACGGTATAAATGCGTGGTATATTTTTTTTTGCATCTTTTCTTCGTTCTTGCCATCGACCATTTACAAATACATAGTGATATGGTATCTCTATGTATAAAAATTGTCTGGCCTGCGTATCCTGACAGATTAATTTAAACCATGCAGTAAGTGTGGTATCTCTGTCTTCACTTTGATATAATGCAAGGCTTTCATTTCCTGCAGTAAAGCAAACCAACTGACTTTGAGGCAAATGTACAGCTAAACGATAGATTGCATGTGACCGATCATGCATCTCAAATTTTAAAATGTGCCACATTGCTTCAGGAGCACTCACATACCGAGCATCTTAATAATTTGATAGTTCATCATGTAAAATTGGATTTTCGTTTTCATTTGCAGCACCTTGTACAACAACAGTAGCTGCGTCATATCCTTTGTATATATATTTATACACATACTTAATTGATTTAATTGAAGTGCAAGCTTCCACATTGATGTGTGCATTGTACTTGATGAGCAAATGTGGATTGTATGGAACGACAAATCTATTATTATCCTTTTGGCCATGGATAATAGCTGTTTCTCCTTGTGTTCTTTTATACAAAGGATATCCATCACAATTTGCCTAAGTTTGCATTTGAAATTGTTTTGGAAATTGTTTTGTACATTTTTTATTTTCCATACATGGTGAATTAGGATTCATCTCTCCACATGGGCCATGAATCATTCTATGTGTAACAATCTCCCAAAGTTTTTTATATTTTTCTTGGTCTGGCAATTCTGCAGAAATTACTGAATCCACTCTCTCTGCAGTGTTCAACTCATCTTTTTCCTGCAGTATTAAAAGTATGTGAGCATGTGGCAGTCCTCTTTTTGGAAATTCAATGGTGTAAACAAATGCCATACATTGTCCAAATAATTTTGCTTTAGTGATATCATGTATTAATGAATTGAGTTTTATTTTGAATACTATTGCCACTAAATCTGGTCGGTCAGAAGTAGTTTGTCCCAGATACAAATTTTCCTTGATCTCTGGCCATTGTGGATTACATGTGAATGTAATAAATAAATCTGGTTTTCCAAATTTTGTGACAATAGCCATGGCATCATTATACCTTTCTCGCATATTGCGAGGAGATCCTTGGAAAGTGGATGGCAAAATAGTTGCTCTTCCAGCTGGAATGTCTCTGTTGGAAGCTAATTCTGCCACATAATCCATTAATCCACAATACTGTTCTACTCGTAATTTGTTTTGTTGAAATTTAATGAAATTTAGATTATTGGCTTCAACTTGTAGATATGAATCAATAATCCATTGTTGAGTGAGTTTGCCTCCATGTAAAATTGGATTAAAACAATCCAGGATAGCAGTTTGTGCCACTTTTTATTCCAGCATGGAAATATTAGATCTAATCCGAAGTTTAGTATTGGGATAACTTTCCAATTGTAATTTTGGTTCCCATCCAGGTTCCCCATTTGGAAAGAAAATGGGATATGTCATTGGATCTAAATTACAGCTTAATATATTGATGTTGATAAATGGTTGTTCTTCATTACGTGGATATATTCTAATATCCCGCTGAAAAGGAGGTTCACCATCCTCATTTTTAAACACCATGGCAACCTCATTTACTGTAGGTAAATTATATCTTTTTTGATCAGTGTTGCAATCTCTTTTTAACACCATATTTACTCTTGGTGTAGGCAATTGATGTCTTTCAGCATGTTCCTGTTGTTCTTTTTCCAGCTGTGCTAATTGTTTGTATGCTTGACTATATGGGTTTTTTTGCATAATTTTATCCAGCTGTTCAAAGACTATGCGCAAACACTGTCTATTTTCTGGAAGTGTCATTCTTTGTTCCACAGCTTCCATCGTATCTAAGACATATAACTGTGCAAATTTCCTTTGCTCTCCTTCTTGTGGGTGTAAATGTGAAGTTCGGTGGAATATTTGACCTTGAACTCTGAAAAAGTAAGGACCATGTCCTGGTACATTTTCTGCTAATGTTGCACCCATTGAAGCAAATGAAATTGCACTGTTATAAGACCTGATGTTTTGTTTGAAATTATTATAATTTGGAAATGTTGGATCAGTCATAATGCATTCTAAATAATATGGAAATGGATGTCTTAGTGGAAGTTTGACCTTTCCTTTCTGACAGCAACTAATGACATTTCCGTCAGTAGGTCTTTCCTTTATGAAATGATAGGCCCCACAAATCTGACAAACCACATTAAGTAACCCACAATAATGAGTATCTACTTATACTGCAGTAGTAAACACATTGTCATGCATTTTTTGAACATAGATATCAATCCCACTTTGTATATGTACATTGTTGTCATGTGTGTCTACATTTAAGTCATTCTGCAAAATAGAATCATTAGACAATGGTTCACATAGATATTTTTGTTTACTTTTACGTTTTTTTTGGAAGCCCCAACAGACTCACTTTTGGCTTTCTTAGTCATCTTTCTTTTATTTAAAAGTCTCTGTTGATCTTCTTCTCTCAAGCGTTGTGAAGTTTCCGGTGTCTGAGAATCTATCCACCTTTGCTTCCTTTCCCTTGTCAATCTTCTTTTGTGTTCCATTTTGTCTTCTCCATTTTCCGCCATTTTAATCTGTAATTGTAAATAGAGATTTAATTAGTGTTTGTTCTTTGTTTTGTGTACATATTGATTTTTACTTTTTGGATTGTTACATTAAGGTTGATGAATAAACGTACTTTTTTTCAATGAAATAAATGAAACCATTTTTCAAAGTATTTTATTGACATATATTAAATAGGAAATAACTGCACATATATATATATATTTATATCTATTATTAATCATTCAATTCAATTCCTTTTTTATTGACTTCACTGCATACATTGAATGTTTTTTTTGGCAAGTGTTCTAAGCTTCTTCTTTTTGTTAAATATTCGTATTACTTCGTATTGTCTTTTCAACTTTACATAAGTGCATGTTAAAAATTCTTAATATAGGCTTTTTTGATGCATCAGTACAAAATTAAATGTTATACCTGTGAAGATGATTTTGATGTTGTTCAAAGGCTGCAAACGTCACGCTGTGTGTTGATTCACTTGCAGATTGCAATAAACTGTAAAATTAATTTGAGAATCTTTGTAATATTTGGCTTCATCCAAATTATCTTCCTGATGTTCAATGGTTCCAAGCATCACTTTCTGTGTTCATTCAGGTCCCGCTCACCTGCAATTATAGCACATTTTAAAATTAATTTATAATATGTTGCTTCATCCGTATCAATCAATCAGGCTGAACATAGACATTTTTGCATAGATTAAAACATAAAATAAATATATCAATCAATCAGCATGAACACAGCTATGTTAGCATAGATTAAAAACATACAATCCATATTCCTGTTAGTCTTTAAATCAGACTCAATTAATGTCTATTAATCTTAAATTAATGTCTGACTAAATATAATGTCAAGATGTAAGCATGAGTATATTCCCTTTTTTTGGGGGGGGGGGGATTTTGAAATGAGTCTGTTACAACTGAATTATTAAAAGAATGTACATTACTAATGAAATAAGAATCAATTAATGTTCATTAATATAAAATTAATTTCTGACTAAATCTAACATCAAGACGTAAGCATGAGTATAAATTTTTTTTGGGGGGGGGTTATTTTATCCTAAATATCTAAGAAGTGAATTATTAAAATAATGGACATTATTAATTAATGAATCAATGTGTTTCTTTTTTATGCACATTCTTAAACGTTAACTTTTTTGATATTACTGATTAGTAATGATTAATTAATTAATTAAATAAAGTACATTATCAATGTTATTTACAATTCTTTCACACAGGTAAGCACAATATATAACCAATTAATTATTAATTTAATGTACATTATTAATTAATGAATAAATGTGTTTCTTTTTTATGGACATTCTTAAACGTTAAGTAACTTTGATATTAATGATTAATTAATTAATTATTTAATGTACATTATGAATATTGTTGACAATTGTTTCAGACAGTTAAGCACAATATTATTTTTCTATTAATTAAATTCCCTTTACTGTTTAAATTTCTTTATTAAGGGCCTCATTCTATTATCGGCCGTAAATCGGCCGTAAGGCTGCGATTCCTTGCGGGGGTCCCGTTACCTTGCAATTCAATTAAACGGCCCCGCAAGGATCTCCTCTTACGGCCGGCCGTAAATCTTGAAACCGGCCGTAAGCTCTGAAATGTAAAAACTCAAAAATAAATTCAAGCCCGCACTGTACAGCTCTGTAAATGCTTGGGATCATATTGGGGGACATGAGGATTAATATTAACCCACTCTCAAGCTTGCACATCTGCCCAAACCCGAGTTCAAATTAACTGTTTATTTTCTGGCTGCGGCGTGGGCGTGTCTGAGGTGCTCCAAGCCCTAAGGACTTTTTACATGTATATATTACGTATATTAAAAAATATATATTTTACGGATTTGAGTATAGGGTAATTATGTGCAATTTTTTTAACCCCGAATATCACTTTATAGACTCCGCAAAGAGCAGGATGGCTTTATTTGAGCTATTTTATGTGCTTAATTGGTGCTAGCGGGACCTGTTTGCTGCAAGTAAGCTGCGGCTCGTTTTTAGCCTTGCAGACAGGGTTCCCGGAGCAATTGAATCGCAACCAGGCTTTTCTTACGGACGATTTCCTTGCGGCCGTTTTAGATCAAAGGCTTTCCTCCGGCCCGATCGGCCGCAAGAGATAACAAGGCGCCGGCCGCAAGCCTGCCGGAGTCCCCGGCCGGAGGGGAATAGAATAGCCGTATAGTTTGCAGCCGGTCCTTGCGGCCCCGCAGCGGCTGCGGCCGATAATAGAATGAGGCCCTATGTAACTAATAATAGAATAATTAATTAATGATACTTAATGATATGTACCTTTTGTAATGTAATCTTGCTGAATCAGTATCCTGAAGAGCTATCAATCTCTTGCGATTTTCGGGCATCAGAAAATGTCCAGTCAGACTGTCATCACCTGAGGAGAAAGTGTCAGTTATGTGTCAAGTGTGGCCTATATATAGGCTTTGTGCGCGAGACAAATGCATTTTTTTCGGCGGGAAATACGCTGTTCCGCTGTTCCAAAGTGGTACATATTAACAGCTCGCCTCGCTACGCGAGGCTCGCCTGCAATGAGCGCCTATGGCGCTCATTGCCAAAGTGCTACGTATTAGCGGCTCGCCTGCAATGAGCACCTGCGGCGCTCATTGCCAAAGTGCTCCGTATTAATGGGTCGCCTCGCTACGCGAGGCTCGCCGAGCGATGAGCACCTGCAGCGCTCATCACTAAGTCCACTAAAGTACTACGGTTTAACAGCTCGCCTTGCTGCTCGCTAAATCGTACAGACCACGCAAACAGCGTGACAACGACTCGTAGCAGAACAATTATAATATGGGATATACTGATAAATAACGAAAAAATTTCAATAGTGAATTTTTATGTACCAAATAAGGGTCAAGTAAGATTTATAAATAAGATCTTCAAATTGATTAGCAAATATTGTACAGGGCAATTGATAATTGGCGGAGATTTTAACCTATGTATAGATCCTGATTTGGACATAAAATCTCTAAAGGATATAGAGTTGGATACTTACTCAAAACATCATGAAAAATAGTTTTACAATGTTTTGACTAGGTTCCATCTCTATGATTCCTGGAGAACATTCCACCCCCAGGAAAGAGATTTTACATTCTTTCCTCATAGGCATGGGACTTATGTCAGAATAGATAGATTTTCTTTTGGTTAACCAAGAAATTTTAAATAGAGTGGTTTCCTCTGATATTAACCCGATAACATGGTAAGACCATGATACGATATCTATGTGTTTTACATCGGCAATAAATTATGCAGTTAGACTTCCATGGAAATTAAATCAGACCCTTTTACATGACCAAAAATTAAAAGAAAATGTAAAATGTGAAGCTACGTTTTTTGAGATTAATAGTCCTTCGGTTCAATACAAAATTACAGTTTGGATGGCCCATAAAGAAAAAATCCCTATATATTTTTATACAATCTACAAAATATAATAGATAAATACATCCATAACTATAAAAGAACTAGAATTAAAAAATGTGAATGGAAAGGAAATTCAAGGAAGGAGGGATGGCTTACCCCTCAATAAATAAATACCAGGAAGCTATCTTAATAGCAAACATGACAAAATGGCTTGATCCAATAGAAGAAAATAGTGGTCTTCAAATTGAAAATGCTCTAATGGGTTAAATTAATATATATTTTTTAATATTCCAAAACAAGCCAAAAATATTTGCCACATCTGATTGTACTAAAATGATTAGAAAAAAGGTACGGTTGTGGAATACATTAAACATTAAATATCAGTAAACTCCATTTCCAAGACCAATTACCCCATTAGTTAGCTTAGCTAAATATATTAAATCACCATTATTGTTGAGATTAACTAGGGGAGGTATGAAATATCTTAGTGAATTATTTGTACAGAATAGATTTATTATACTTGATGAACTAAAACAGACTATCCCATTTCTGAACAATATATGGTTGGATTATATTTCCTTGAGAAATAAATTAAAGGATAGCGGTTTCTATTTAAGTGAATCTAGGAACTTGAGTGTGAGAAAATAATTTCACTAACGGAAGGAAAATATGTGATCTCTAAATGCTATAACAGCTTAAGATCTATACGAAAAGAAATGAAAATGGACTGTATGGTAAGATGGGAAAAGGAAGTAAATACGACTTGGTCCGCAGATATCTGGTATAATGCATTTGAGTTCACAGACAGATTTATAATAATTCAGCTCATAGAGAATTGTATTTCAAAATATGTAATAGATGGTACCTTACTCCATTGAAAATGTCACAGATAACCAAACAGGAACACTTGAAATACTGCTGGAGAGACTGTGTGCAAGTTGGAACCTATGCTCATATCTTATGGTTTTGTCCATTGATTTAAACATTCTGGCTTAAACTTTTTAAAACCTTCACCGGAAATGATATTATTTCACATTTTTCTGCTGATTTTGCCCCTGGACATTAGGACTTTACTACTTCAGGCCATGGTAACAGCTAAATCACTTATAGTGGCAAAATGGAAACAGAAACTCTTACCGTCATGCGAGGAGGTTTTGCTGAAATTAAATGGAATTAATGGAAAGTAATCTGATAGAATTGGGTATTACAACTCAACAAAATAAGAAATGGAAACTTTGGGAGAAGTATAATCTCTCCGCTATTTTCTAATCTCTTTTATGTTGACGGGGAAATTAGGCTCGATGTAGAGAAGTCCTAGATTCATTTCTTTAAAAAAAAATGTTTTTTTTTTCTTGTCCTCTTTATTTCCATGAGTAAATCTTCTTCCTCCATCTACTTGTACTGCAGTAGTAAACACATTGTCATGCATTTTTTGAACATAGATATCAGACCCACTTTGTATATGTACATTGTTGTCATGTGTGTCTACATTTAAGTCATTCTGCAAAATAGAATCATTAGACAATGGTTCACATAGATATTTTTGTTTACTTTTACGTTTTTTGGAAGCCCCAACAGACTCACTTTTGGCTTTCTTAGTCATCTTTCTTTTATTTAAAAGTCTCTGTTGATCTTATTCTCTCAAGCGTTGTGAAGTTTCCGGTGTCTGAGAATCTCTCCACCTTTGCTTCCTTTCCCTTGCCAATCTTCTTTTGTGTTCCATTTTGTCTTCTCCATTTTCCGCCATTTTAATCTGTAATTGTAAATAGAGATTTAATTAGTGTTTGTTCTTTGTTTTGTGTACATATTGATTTTTACTTTTTGGATTGTTACATTAAAGTTGATGAATAAACGTTGTACTTTTTTTCAATGAAATAAATGAAACCATTTTTCAAAGTATTTTATTGACATATATTAAATAGGAAATAACTGCACATATATATATATATATTTATATCTATTATTAATCCTTCAATTCAATTCCTTTTTTATTGACTTCACTGCATACATTGAATGTTTTTTTTGGCAAGTGTTCTAAGCTTCTTCTTTTTGTTAAATATTCGTATTACTTCGTATTGTCTTTTCAACTTTACATAAGTGCATGTTAAAAATTCTTAATATAGGCTTTTTTGATGCATCAGTACAAAATTAAATGTTATACCTGTGAAGATGATCTTGATGTTGTTCAAAGGCTGCAAACATCACGCTGTGTGTTGATTCACTTGCAGATTGCAATAAACTGTAAAATTAATTTGAGAATCTTTGTAATATTTGGCTTCATCCATATCATTAAATGAACATCAATTAAGAGACATATATTTGTATACATTAAAAACCTAAAAGCATATTCTTTAATATGTTGCTATAGTAATATAATGTAAATTCTATACCTGTCCAAATTATCTTCCTGATGTTCAATGGTTCCAAGCGTCATTTTCTGTGTTCATTCAGGTCTCGCTCACCTGCAATTATAGCACATTTTAAAATTAATTTATAATATGTTGCTTCATCCGTATCAATCAATCAGGCTGAACATAGACATTTTTGCATAGATTAAAAACATAAAATAAATATATCAATCAATCAGCATGAACACAGCTATGTTAGCATAGATTAAAAACATACAATCCATATTCCTGTTAGTCTTTAAATCAGACTCAATTAATGTCTATTAGAGATGTCGCGAATAGTTCGCCGGCGGACTTTTTTCGGCGAACATAGCATGTTCGCGTTCGCGGCGAACAGCGAACATATACGAGATTCGCCCCCCCCAATACTTTATCATTGAGCAAACTTTGACCCTGCATGTCACAGTCAGCAGACACATTCCAGCCAATCAGCAGCATACACTCCATTCCAGAGCCATCTACCTCATGGACAGCAGCCATTTTGGAATCATAATTAACTTGCAGTCTTACAGAGAGGAGGGACAGTTTGGATGATGCTGTATCAATAGGGAAAACCATAGCTAGGCAAGTTTATTCAGTGTCCAGTGCAGTGCTGAAGGACTCATCAGATCTCTGCTGTAAACACAACACCCCAAAAAGCCCTTTTTAGGGCTATAACATCATTTTTTTTTCTGTGTAATCTAATTTCATTTGCCTGTCTCCCTGCTAGCCCCTGCTTGCAAGTGTGTGTCAGGATCACAGCTTATACTGTGTGTGCACAACGCATACAATATAATATTGTTTACTAGTTGTCTACTTTTAAAAAATCCAAACTTTTTTTTTCTTAAATGTAAGTGCATTTGCCTGACTGACCGTCAATCAAAGTTCATTTGCTTGACCGCTACCCATAGTGTGTGTCCTGCTTACAAGTACTGTGCCAAGTTCAACTAATCCAGTCTAGTTGGGGTACCAACAGTCCACATTTAAAAAACCCAAACTTTTTTTTTCTTAAATGTAAGTGCATTTGCCTGACTGACCATCAATCAAAGTTCATTTGCTTGACCGCTACCCATAGTGTGTGTCCTGCTTTCAAGTACTGTGCCAAGTTCAACCAATCCAGTCTAGTTGGGGTACCAACAGTCCACATTTAAAAAACCCAAACTTTTTGTTTATTAAATGTAAGTGCATTTGCCTGACCGTCAATTCAAGTTCATTTGCTTGACCGCTACCCATAGTGTGTGTCCTGCTTACAAGTACTGTGCCAAGTTCAACCAATCCAGTCTAGTTGGGGTACCAACAGTCCACATTTAAAAAACCCAAACTTTTTGTTTATTAAATGTAAGTGCATTTGCCTGACTGACCGTCAATCAAAGTTCATTTGCTTGACCGCTACCCATAGTGTGTGTCCTGCTTTCAAGTACTGTGCCAAGTTCAACCAATCCAGTCTAGTTGGGGTACCAACAGTCCACATTTAAAAAACCCAAACTTTTATTTTATTAAATGTAAGTGCATTTGCCTGACCGTCAATCCAAGTTCATTTGCTTGACCGCTACCCATAGTGTGTGTCCTGCTTACAAGTACTGTGCCAAGTTCAACCAATCCAGTCTAGTTGGGGTACCAACAGTCCACATTTAAAAAACCCAAACTTTTTGTTTATTAAATGTAAGTGCATTTGCCTGACCGTCAATCCAAGTTCATTTGTTTGACCGCTACCCATAGTGAGTGTCCTGCTTTCAAGTACTGTGCCAGAGAGCATGTTGTGTGCATGCTTGAGCTCCAAACAAAAGGCTTTTTAGGGTCTTAGTCCCTCAAATACAAGTTTTATTTTAACACCTTTCTGTTTATAAGCACTTTGTGCACGGTGTTGTTCTTTTTTGGGAGTTTTTGTGGTGTTTTTCTTAGTTTAATTTAAGTTTTAGTTTTCTGGGAGTCAGGCTCAAGTCTCTATCCCAGGAGAGTGAGCTGTCTCCTGGATACTTTGCCACACCCCTCCCTTAGCACTACACCTTCACTCCTGGAGCTTTGTTACTTTGACTTTTTTTCTTTTAAAAAGTTTATTAGGTTTTGTTGAAGTTTTGTTTGTTTGGTGTTGGGTTTTATGTTTTGGGGGAGAGAAGACAAGTAACATCTTTGTAGGCAGTGGGGGGGAAAACAATTAGAAAAGGCTTTTTTTTTTAACATCTGACACAGAGACACAGAGGGGTTAAAAAGCCTCTGTGTTCTCTGTGTTGTTGCAATTAGCAACACATTGCAACAGGCCATTAACCCTTCCACTGCCAAACATCATATCTCTCTCTCCCTTAGTTTTGTCTTTTTGTTTCTTTTTCACACTTATATATTTTTAAAAAGAAAACAATAGAAAATCATAAAACAAAAAATAAAAATAAATAAAACAAATAAACTAAAAAAAAAAGGGTCCAAACATGAGGGATAAGACCACTAAGAAGCCTCAGGGGTCAAAAGGGGGAATAATGGCCCCTGAAAATCCTAGCTGCAGCACTGCACAGCATAGGCCCCAGGCAGATAAGGCAGCCCCAGCTCCTGGTGGTTCTGCCAGCAGACCTACCCCTGTGGCTAATACCTGGTCACAGGTGGTTTCTGCTGGCCCCAGTAATACCACCGCTGGGGCTGAGGGGCAGATCACTAGGAAGCATGGGGTTAAATGTCAGATGTCTGGGGTCTACAGCATTGATATCTATCTGCGTGCTGCAGCTAACGTCATCAGCCCCTCTGTTATAGTAGCAGCCAGCAAAATGTACGGGAAAGCAGTTTTCTTTACCCGTACTCTGGCTGCTGCTCACATTCTTGTACAGAGAGGCATCACAGTGGGGGGATTATATGTCCCAATAGAACCCCTGGAAGGGTTGGGCACAAAAGTAACACTCTCTAATGTGCCCCCCTTCCTACCAGACTCCCTCCTGCGCCCCCACCTGCTAACCCTAGGGGAAGTAAAAACACCATTTATTAAAATTCCCCTGGGGTGCAGAGAGAGAGCACTTCGTCATGTGCTCTCTTTCAAGAGGCAGGTACAAATGTGCCTGCCTCAGGGCGCAGAAAACATAGAGGGGTCTTTTGGGGTTCCATTTGAGGGGGTGCTGTACAGGATTTTTTACAGCACTACGGAGGTACAGTGCTATCATTGCAAAGGGTTGGGGCATACACGTAGGAATTGTCCTAATGTAAAGCATCATGCCCCAGCCCCAGCAAATGGCACCTCCGTCAGTACGGCACCCATCCCCGCTGAGCCCATAACAGCGGGGACCTCAAGGGTCATAGCCCCCCCACAGAGCTCAGGCAAGGAGGCCGTTCCTCAAGCCACCACCACGGCCTCCAAACCCCCTTCTTCCCCAAAAAAGCCATCTGTGTCTGTGGTCTCCAGCAAGACTGCAGACACGGGGAAAAAGGGGAAGAATGTCACCGGTCCTCCCAGTGTCACAGCTGCATCTCCCAAGTCCCAATCTGCCCCCACCATAATTACATCAGTTAGTGTGGGGGCACAGTGTAAGCAGAGGGATAATAAGCCCTCTGCAGGGGAGGCAGCTAGTGGCAGCTCCTCTTCCAGGAGTGACGTCCCCAGGAAGAGGAAGCATAAAACCAACAGGGAGGTTGCTGATAAGTGGGAAGTGCTCTATAGTGGAGCACCTCCCTCTAAAAGCAAGAAGAGGAACAAAACATCTCCTCCTCATCCGGTGACATTGTCTGGCCCGGTTATTAAGCTCAGCCAGCCGGTGCCAGACCACACATCTCTCTCTCCAGACCCTATAGGGGTTAATGTGGAAAAGGGTCTGGAGGAAAAGCAGGGGCAAGAGGGTCTCCCAATTGAGGCAGGGGTAGACAAGAAAGATCAGGTTCTGCCTCTGGCCTTTGAGGGGGGACCCAACAAAGCCCCTGCTGAATGGGTAGTCAGTGTCCCTGAGGTGCTGAGCTTCAAGGGCACCAGTCAGTCTCCTCCTCCAGTGTCACTCTCTAGTGACGTACCTCGGGCTTTGTTAGAGCCCCAGGCCGAGTCACTACTGGAGGGGGGGAATATAGGCATGACCCCCATTAAGGACCCCATGGATTTGTCTGTCAGGGGGGATGTGGCACAAGGGGAAGTGGAAATGGGGGAGGGTGATAAAACAGGTTTTCCTGTTAACATCATGGGAGAGCCTGTCTACCCTCCTCAGTCGTCCACTGACCCTAACATCGGTGCCATCCAAGCTGAGCAAGCAGCGGTGGAACTGGCAGAGCAGGCATATAAACCCTCCAAGGCTTCCATTAAGGAAGCCATGCCAGCCACTGCTGTCTAGCCAGCTACCCCTGAATGCACTCCTGAAGCTACAGGGGTGCAGCAGCAATCCAAGGGTCCATTATTTACCTTGCAGGGTGCTAAAGGGACTCCTTCTGTATCATCTAAGAGGGGGTCCCTGAGAATAAAGCTGAGGAAACTGACTCCAGCCGGGGAGGATGGAGTAAAAGCCCTCAGCCAAGAGGAGCCCAGGGGTGACCCACTAGAAGGAACATCAGATTCTGGGTGGGTTATCCCTGTCAAGGAAATAGATCTATTCCTTGAGAGCACCCTTCATGGACAAAAGAAAAGGAAGGTGCGGCTGGCCTTGGAGAGGTGGAAGAATATGTCGTTTATTCTCCACTCTCTCCAGCAATATCTAGTGGTCAGCACTAGGGCCAAGAATTCTGGGACTGCGGAGCATCTCCGCGTCCGGAAATTCTATAAAATGTGCGTGTCCTATCAGCAGTCTCAAGGGTCTGAGGAACGCACAATTCCTGACACGCAGTAATGGCTTTGCACATCAGCACGCTAAATACCAATGGCTGTCAAGACAGTTTCCGCAGGTTCCAGGTACTCTCCTATTTATATCAGGGAGGGTACTCTGTGAGCTTCCTGCAGGAAACTCACACCACTCCAGAGGCTGAGGCCTCATGGCAACTGGAGTGGAGAGGCAGGGTCTTCTTCAGCCACTTCACATCGGCGTCATGTGGAGTGGTGACCCTGTTCTCAGAGTCTTTTCAGCCAGAGCTGCTGCTTGTGAAAGCTGTTATCCCAGGCCGTCTAATCCACCTCCGGGTCCGAGAGCAGGGTAGCATCATTAACCTAGTTAATATATATGCCCCTGCTGGAGGGCCCGAGAGAGTGAGGTTCCTCGCCAGACTGTCCCAGTTTTTGGAGACGATTGACGCAGATGAGTGTTTGGTACTCGGGGGTGATTTCAATTGCACCCTCGACGCTCTGGACCGGAATAGTCCCGAGCCGTACCCGCCTTCTGCGTCAGCGCTGTGGGAGATCATCGCCCGCTTCTCCCTGGAGGACATCTGGCGAGAGCAGAACCCAGGGGCATCAGACGGTTTCACCTACGTCAGGGTGAGAGCCGGTCTGGTGTCCCACTCCCGGATCGACAGACTATATATATCTAGTCACTATATGTCACGAGTCGGTTCTTGTGCCATTAGGCTGGCTCCGTTCACAGACCCCAACTGTGTGTCTTTGACGGTGGCGCTAACGCCAACAGCGCCACGAGCCTCCTATTGGCACTTCAACAATGCTTTGTTGAAGGACCAGGGGCTCGTGACATTGATCCGGGAGTTTTGGACGTACTGGAGGGGTTGCAAGGGGGACTTTGCCACGTTAAAACTGTGGTGGGACGTGGGCAAGGTTCATTTGCGACTTCTGTGTCAGGAATATACCAAGGGTGCGAGTGGGCAGCGCGAAGCTGAGTTGGAGTCACTCCGGGGGGAGGTACTCCATCTGGAGCAGAGGCTGTTCACTTGTAGGGACCAATCCCTGCAGAGCGAGTATGTAGAGAGGAAGGGTGTCCTCTGTGACCTGGAACGACACCAGGCCAAGGGGGCATACGTGCGCAGCCGCTTAGGTTTTCTCAAAGATCTAGACCGCGGCTCGCGCCTCTTCTACTCACTGGAGAAAAAGGGGGGTAACAGTAGGCACATCACCTGTCTTCTAGATGAAGACGGTGCCCCCCTTACAGATCCGGAGAGTATCCGGGATAGAGCCCGGAACTTTTATAAAGATCTTTACTCTCTGGATCCCATTTCTCCAGACGCCTGCAGGGTGCTATGGGAGGGGCTCCCCACAGTCAGTGAGGGTGTAAGAGAGCGGCTTGATATACCACTATCTTTTCAAGAGCTCTCTGAAGCCCTCCGTGCCATGTCCTGTGAGAAGTCTCCAGGACTGGACGGACTGACTGTAGAGTTTTTCCAATTTTTCTGGGAGACTCTGGGACCTGATTTCCATCTGGTCCTTGGGGAAGCCCTGGAGACCGGGGAGATGCCCCTGTCTTGTCGCAGGGCAGTACTTGCCCTGCTGCCCAAAAAGGGGGATCTCCGGCTTATTAAGAACTGGCGACCGGTCTCTCTGCTCAGCACAGACTACAAGATTGTAGCTAAAGCCATCTCGCTTAGACTTGGGTCTGTGGTGGCAGAATTGGTTCACCCTGACCAGTCCTATGCGATCCCGGGCCGGACTATCTTTGATAGTATCTTTCTGGTCCGGGATCTATTGCATTATTCTCGCAGGACTGGTCTGTCACTCGCCTTTCTCTCTTTAGATCAAGAGTAGGCGTTTGACAGGGTGGACCATGGTTACCTCATAGCCACTCTGCAAGCGTACGGCTTTGGCCCACAGTTTGTGGGCTTTATAAGAACGCTGTACGCCTCTGCAGAGTGTTTACTTAAAATCAATTGGTCCCTAACAGCACCTTTGTTATTTAGACGAGGGGTGCGTCAAGGATGTCCCTTGTCTGAACAGTTATATGCACTGGCCATTGAGCCTTTCCTCTGCCTACTGAGGAAAAGGCTCACAGGGCTGGTGCTAAAAGATCCAGACATGCGGATTGTCCTTTCAGCTTATGCTGACGATGTGCTCCTCGTGGCCCAGGATCCAGTTGATCTTGAGCTGGCAAAACAGTGCCAGGAGGTATATTCAGCTGCCTCCTCCGCTCAGATCAACTGGTCCAAATGCACAGGCCTTTTAGAGGGTAATTTACAGGTAGACTCTTTGCCTCCCACTTTTCGTGACATCACGTGGGAGGCAGATGTCATTAAATATCTGGGGGTCTACCTGTCCGCTGCGGACGCTTCCGTCCCAGACAACTGGAGGGAGTTAGAGGGCAGTGTCCTCTCTCGTCTGGGACGATGGAGGGGTCTAGCAAAAATGCTTTCCCTTAGGGGGCGGACTCTAGTGGTGAATCAGCTGGTGGCTTCTCAGATCTGGCACCGGCTGATTTGTCTGAGTCCGACCCCCGAGTTTGTCACCAATATCCAGAGGAATTTGTTAGATTTCCTCTGGATGGGAAGGCATTGGGTCTCTGCAGGGGTGGCAAGTCTGCCTTTGGTGGAGGGTGGACAGGGAGTAGTTTGTGTGTGCTCCCAGTTGTCCACCTTCTGCCTTCAGTACCTGCAGAGATACCTATATGCAGATCCCTCTCCGCAGTGGTGCGCACTGGCATCCAGCTTTTATCGCCAGTTGCGCAACCTGGGGTATGACCGGCAATTATTTCTGATCAGGCCCGAGGGGTTTGGGAGAGACCTCTCTGTGTTGCCGGCATACTACCAGGAAACCCTCAAGGCCTGGAGCATGGTCTCCGTGACCAGGCAGGGCGTGCCTTTGGGGGATGAAATATTCACAGAGCCCCTGCTATTTAATTCAGCAGTGGGGGCTCCAATGTTACAGTCCCCCAGTATCATCCGCCGCCTTAGTCATGCACGGATGACCCGAGTCGGGGATCTCCTGGAATACGGGCGTTCTGATTGGGTGTCACCCCAGGAGCTTGCGCTCCGTTTAGGATATGTGACGCCCAAAGTCTCAGGGCGCTTGCTCCAGGAGATTATGGATGCCATCTCCCCCGACTCGCGCACCTTCCTTCGCGGGGCTTTGCAGGCCGGAGTGCCACATGCACCTTTCAACACCCCTGCTCCGGCTGTTTGCATTGGACCCAAGACCCGTGTTTCCCCTCAGGCTTCTCCTGTCCCCAACCTCTCGAGGTTGAGGGACATACCCTCGGCATGCTTTCGCGGCATGCCGAGGAAGAGCTTATATTCTCTCGTGCTCCATACAGTGCACTTCCTTGCCCTCGTGACCCTTCCCGATACCATCTGGAGGCGGGTCCTACCAGCTGACGAGGGCAAGAGGCCCCGGTGGAGGGAACTTTATTCTGATTTAGTTCCACGACCCACCGGGGACTTGAGTTGGAGAGTGCTCCATGGTGCACTGAGCACGGGAGAGTACTTAGCTAAATTCACGGACTCTCCCTCCACTTGTCCATTCTGTGGCAAGGGAGAGTCCGTGTATCATATTTATTTTAGTTGCGCCAGACTGCAGCCCCTCTTGTCACTCTTGAGGGGCCTCCTCCTGCAGTTCTGGCTGCATTTCTCCCCTCGCATTTTTATTTTTGGGCGCCCAGTGTCCCGGGGCAATAAGGCCAGGGACCTCCTCGTCAACCTGCTCCTGGCATTAGCCAAGTTGGCTATATATAAGTCCAGGAAGCAGTGTTTGATAGGGGGGGTTACCTTGTCACCTGAGGCCATGTTCCGGGTGCTGGTGCGCTCCCGTATCCGGGCAGAGTACCACCTGGCTTTGTCCACTGGGGGAATGGATGAGTTTGTCTCCCAGTGGGCTGTAGATGGTGTGCTCTGCTCGGTATCCCCCCATCCGGTTTCCTTTTCTTTCAACCTCCTAATATGATTTTTATTTAGTTTACAGAACATGTTTTCTCATCATTTTAAAATACACTGTGCCAAGTTCAACCAATCCAGTCTAGTTGGGGTACCAACAGTCCACATTTAAAAAACCCAAACTTTTTTTTTTTTAAATGTAAGTGCATTTGCCTGACCGTCAATCCAAGTTCATTTGCTTGACCGCTACCCATAGTGTGTGTCCTTTTTACAAGTACTGTGCCAAGTTCAACCAATCCAGTCTAGTTGGGGTACCAACAGTCCACATTTAAAAAAACCCAAACTTTTATTTTCTTAAATGTAAGTGCATTTGACTGACCGTCAATCAAAGTTAATTTGCTTGACCGCTACCCATAGTGTGTGTCCTGCTTTCAAGTACTGTGCAAGAGAGCATGTTGTGTGCATGCTTGAGCTCCAAACAAAATGCTTTTTAGGGTCTTAGTCCCTCAAATACAAGTTTTATTTTAACACCTTTCTGTTAATAAGCACTTTGTGCACGGTGTTGTTCATTTTTGGGAGTTTTTGTGGTTTTTTTTTATTAGTTTAATTTAAGTTTAGTTTTCTGGGGGTCAGGCTCAACTCTCTATCCCAGGAGAGTGAGCTGTCTCCTGGATACTTTGCCACACCCCTCCCTTAGCACTTTACCTTCACTCCTGAAACTTTTTTTACTTTGACCTTTTTCAGGTTTTGTTAAAGTTTTGTTTGTTTGGTGTTGGGTTTTATGTTTTGGGGGAGAGAAGACAAGTAACATCTTTGTAGGCAGTGGGGGGGGGAAACAATTTGAAGTTTTGTTTAAAAGGCTTTTTTTAACATCTGACACAGAGACACAGAGGGGTTAAAAAGCCTCTGTGTTCTCTGTGTTGTTGCAATTAGTAACACCTTGCAACAGGCCATTAACCCTTCCACTGCCAAACATCATCTCTCTCTCTCCCTTAGTTTTTGTCTCCCTTAGTTTTGTCTTTTTGTTTCTTTTTCACACTTTTATATTTAAAAAAAAAAAAAAGAAAACAGTAGAAAATCATAAAAAAAAATAAAAATAAATAAAACAAATAAACTAAAAAAAAATGGGTCTAAACATGAGGGATAAGACCATTAAGAAGCCTCAGGGGTCAAAAGGGGGAATAATGGCCCCTGAAAATCCTAGCTGCAGCACTGCACAGCATAGGCCCCAGGCAGATAAGGCAGCCCCAGCTCCTGGTGGTTCTGCCAGCAGACCTACCCCTGTGGCTAATACCTGGTCACAGGTGGTTTCTGCTGGCCCCAGTAATACCACCGCTGAGGCTGAGGGGCAGATCACCAGGAAGCATGGGGTTAAATGTCAGATGTCTGGGGTCTACAGCATTGAATTCTATCTGCGTGCTGCAGCTAATGTCATCAGCCCTCTGTTATAGTAGCAGCCAGCAAAATGTACGGGAAAGCAGTTTTCTTTACCCGTACTCTGGCTGCTGCACACATTCTTATACAGAGAGGCATCACAGGGGGGGGATTATATGTCCCAATAGAACCCCTGGAAGGGTTGGGCACAAAAGTAACACTCTCTAATGTGCCCCCCTTCCTACTAGACTCCCTCCTGCGCCCCCACCTGCTAACCCTAGGGGATGTAAAAACACCATTTAATAAAATTCCCCTGGGGTGCAGAGAGAGAGCACTTCGTCATGTGCTCTCTTTCAAGAGGCAGGTACAAATGTGCCTGCCTCAGGGCGCAGAAAACATAGAGGGGTCTTTTGGGGTTCCATTTGAGGGGGTGCTCTACAGGATTTTTTACAGCACTACGGAGGTGCAGTGCTATCATTGCAAGGGGTTGGGGCATACACGTAGGAATTGTCCTAATGTAAAGTATCATGCCCCAGCCCCAGCAAATGGCACCTCCGTCAGTACGGCACCCATCCCCGCTGAGCCCATAACAGCGGGGACCTCAAGGGTCATAGCCCCCCCACAGAGCTCAGGCAAGGAGGCCGTTCCTCAAGCCACCACCACGGCCTCCAAACCCCCTTCTTCCCCAAAAAAGCCATCTGTGTCTGTGGTTTCCAGCAAGACTGCAGACACGGGGAAAAAGGGGAAGAATGTCACCGGTCCTCCCAGTGTCACAGCTGCATCTCCCAAGTCCCAATCTGCCCCCACCATAATTACATCAGTTAGTGTGGGGGCACAGTGTAAGCAGAGGGATAATAAGCCCTCTGCAGGGGAGGCAGCTAGTGGCAGCTCCTCTTCCAGGAGTGACATCCCTAGGAAGAGGAAGCATAAAACCAACAGGGAGGTTGCTGATAAGTGGGAAGTGCTCTATAGTGGAGCACCTCCCTCTAAAAGCAAGAAGAGGAACAAAACATCTCCTCCTCATCCGGTGACATTGTCTGGCCCGGTTATTAAGCTCAGCCAGCCGGTGCCAGACCACACATCTCTCTCTCCAGACCCTATAGGGGTTAATGTGGAAAAGGGTCTGGAGGAAAAGCAGGGGCAAGAGGGTCTCCCAAGTGAGGCAGGGGTAGACAAGAAAGATCAGGTTCTGCCTCTGGCCTTTGAGGGGGGTCCCAACAAAGCCCCTGCTGAATGGGTAGTCAGTGTCCCTGAGGTGCTGAGCTTCAAGGGCACCAGTCAGTCCTCCTCCTCCAGTGTCACTCTCTAGTGACGTACCTCAGGCTTTGTTAGAGCCCCAGGCCGAGTCACTACTGGAGGGGGGGAATATAGGCATGACCCCCATTCAGGCCCCCATGGATTTGTCTGTCAGGGGGGATGTGGCACAAGGGAAAGTGGAAATGGGGGAGGGTGATAAAACAGGTTTTCCTGTTAACATCATGGGAGAGCCTGTCTACCCTCCTCAGCCGTCCACTGACCCTAACATCGGTGCCATCCAAGCTGAGCAAGCAGCGGTGGAACTGGCAGAGGAGGCATATAAAGCCTCCAAGGCTTCCATTAAGGAAGCCATGCCAGCCACTGCTGTCCAGCCAGCTACCCTGAATGCACTCCTGAAGCTACAGGGGTGCAGCAGCAATCCAAGGGTCCATTATTTACCTTGAAGGGTGCTAAAGGGACTCCTTCTGTATCATCTAAGAGGGGGTCCCTGAGAATAAAGCTGAGGAAACTGACTCCAGCCGGGGAGGATGGAGTAAAAGCCCTCAGCCAAGAGGAGCCCAGGGGTGACCCACTAGAAGGAACATCAGATTCTGGGTGGGTTATCCCTGTCAAGGAAATAGATCTATTCCTTGAGAGCACCCTTCATGGACAAAAGAAAAGGAAGGTGCGGCTGGCCTTGGAGAGGTGGAAGAATATGTCGTTTATTCTCCACTCTCTCCAGCAATATCTAGTGGTCAGCACTAGGGCCAAGAATTCTGGGACTTGCGGAGCATCTCCGCGTCCGGAAATTCTATAAAATGTGCGTGTCCTATCAGCAGTCTCAAGGGTCTGAGGAACGCACAATTCCTGACACGCAGTAAATGGCTTTGCACATCAGCACGCTAAATACCAATGGCTGTCAAGACAGTTTCCGCAGGTTCCAGGTACTCTCCTATTTATATCAGGGAGGGTACTCTGTGAGCTTCCTGCAGGAAACTCACACCACTCCAGAGGCTGAGGCCTCGTGGCAACTGGAATGGAGAGGCAGGGTCTTCTTCAGCCACTTCACATCGGCGTCATGTGGAGTGGTGACCCTGTTCTCAGAGTCTTTTCAGCCAGAGCTGCTGCTTGTGAAAGCTATTATCCCAGGCCGTCTAATCCACCTCCGGGTCCGAGAGCAGGGTAGCATTATTAACCTAGTTAATATATATGCCCCTGCTGGAGGGCCCGAGAGAGCGAGGTTTCCTCGCCAGACTGTCCCAGTTTTTGGAGACGGTTGACGCAGATGAGTGTTTGGTACTTTGGGGGTGATTTCAATTGCACCCTCGACGCTCTGGACCGGAATAGTCCAGAGCCGTACCCGCCTTCTGCGTCAGCGCTGCGGGAGATCATCGCCCGCTTCTCCCTGGAGGACATCTGGCGAGAGCAGAACCCAGGGGCATCAGACGGTTTCACCTACGTCAGGGGTGAGAGCCGGTCTGGTGTCCCACTCCCGGATCGACAGACTATATATATCTAGTCACTATATGTCACGAGTCGGTTCTTGTGCCATTAGGCTGGCTCCGTTCACAGACCACAACTGTGTGTCTGTGACGGTGGCGCTGACGCCAACAGCGCCACGAGCCGCCTATTGGCACTTCAACAATGCTTTGTTGAAGGACCAGGGGCTCGTGACATTGATCCGGGAGTTTTTTGGACG